>MIPV01003237.1:3608-16437 GCA_001983365.1 Amanita bisporigera | reverse complement strand
AACCTTCGGAGCCGAGCCTAGCCAGTCGGTTCAGTTGATTGCCGTCTTCACCCCAAACGCCTGCCTCAATCTAATCTCATCGGAACTGGTTTCTCCTGCCAGTTCGAGTTTAGGTTTATCACCGACAGCAGCCACGAAAAGGGTGGAGAAGAAAGGGAGTGCATGTGGGTGGTATGACAGGATTTCTCGCCTTTGGCAATACTGGACTGGGACTCGTGTCGTTTGGGCGTGATGGTGCTATGATCGAACCATTGTATGCTGCCAGGGTCCAGGGTCGGATTGTGCTGAAGTTTTCTAGGGCCAAGTGTTTAGTGTATTTGCTTCTTTTGTAACCATGCTTTTCCTTTACTGTACTAGTCCCTGTGTGCTCGTGTCTGTGCTGTGCAAGTCGATACTTCTGTGGGTGCCGATATTCGATATCTGCAAGTCTGTATGTTGGATATGCCGGAGTTAGATGGCGGATACTTCTTTGCCCTGTTTCTCTGCCCGTGTGTGGATGTATGTAGTCCGTGGTGTAGTGGCTCGGTGTTTGTGGCATGGATGTTCCAGACTTTGGAGTGGATGTTTCTAAGTGCGGGATCTCCGGCACTCCGTTGGCTTGGCTATCAAATGCATGATACAAAGATCAGCACTGTGTGCCCTTGCCTTTGGCGCATGCTCATCACCATCGAAGCATCTCAGGGGAGACCCTTACCCTTGAACCCAAGGGACAATCATAATCAAATCACACACAACCCCTATTATACACCTGAATGAAGTGACAAAAGGATAAGACAAAATAAAGAGGCCATCCAGACACTAGATGATTGGATCGATAACAGGTTATATGATATTATCGGGAACTCAAGGAGAACTGAAGATCCAGGAAGAGATAACAGTGACAGTGAAACAGAGGAAATCAGCGACCAATGGGAAGATCTAGGAACAACATATTATGACATGTTCCCATCACGAGTAACGCCTTTGATCACCCCTTTTGTTCTCCCACCAAGTTACCCAATTGCAATGGACCGCTGAATACCTCCTTCACCATGCACCCCAAACCCACCATTCTACAACCAACACAAATTTGAACCAGGATACCCCAGAATCCGAAGCATCATCAGGGCAACGAATAATGGGTGGCAATACTACTACCCAAACTATGAGGACTATGACGGAATAGATTCACCTTCAGATCCAGGAACAATGCCAACATCCCCTACATCAACTACTTCAGCCAAACAATTTGCAGAAGAATTATTTCAAGCAATCCTGCAACAACCCACAGATGATCCAATATGGGACGTTTCATACAAAGAACCCACAATTGAGGAACTAGCCAAAAACATTACAAACAACTGGCCAGATATAGATGAATTAATCACACGGTGATAAACCTAAACTCGAACTGGCAGGAGAAACCAGTTCCGATGAGATTAGATTGAGGCAGGCGTTTGAAGTGAGGACGGCAATCAACTGAACCGACTGGCTAGGCTCGGCTCTGAAGGTTCTGAGAACGCCAGGGGTATTCCGATGGTTCCGACGTTGTGTGGTGTGAAGCGAAGGTTTCGGGGCTCGGTCGGGGCTTCGGTAGATGACAGTCGGTGGTTGGCGAGATGCGTAGTGGGGTGGCCGAAGGTGCCGAGGCTGCGAGTTAATATAACGTATAGTTGAACGAAAGCGATGCAAGTGACAAATGGGTCCAGACGTCGACGAGACAAACAATTAAGACTACCACACGGCCGAAGGTGATAGAAACAAAGATGGAATTGAGACACGAAAATGATATACGAAGGCGGAAGTCAACTTGTGTTTACGATGTACATTTCTACGTATTTATACTTTTTCCTCTTTTTCTGATGTCGTTCGATACGATTATGCTCTGGCGTCGGCGAATACTTGGTGCGCCAAATGCACGCATTAACGGCAGGTCCGCCTTTGAGGTTTCTTCAACAGGGATGGTACAACGATCGAGACTACGCATTGGCCATGATGACGATAGGCTAGGGCTGATGGTGCTACGGAGGTTTATTTTAGTTGATCCATTGCGTGACGTGACTTTGATTGTCGGTGGTTCGTATTGTCTTTCCTTAGCTGGCTAGTGCGTTCAAGGGTCCTTTGTTCATAAGGTCTCGCTTCGGTGTAATGGCGCTCTCGGCTTGTGTCTTTGCCATTTCGCTTTGCTCGTGTGCTGTGGTTCGGTCATTGTGGAGTTCCTTATTTCGGAGGCGGCGTGTGTCTTTCTCGGGAGCTCTGTCTGATATTTGGTAGTCTCGGTCCTCGGGTGGCCTGGGGTCGGCTTGGTATCGCATGTTTCGGAAGATTCGATTTCGGTTTTTGTGCATACGTTCCAATTGTTCGGCTGGTCTGACTGTTCGGGATATGTTCGGTTCTTCGGGACTCTTTCGTACTGCCAAGATTAGTAAGTGTTGGGTCTCAGGCAACTGCCGCTACTGTCATAGACCTTGTACATGGCATGGTGACCAGTACATGTGATCTCCGCATAAGTCACGGACTGTGCTCATCAACGGGATGATGAGGATTTCGAAAGTAGCTCTGAGAATGAAGGAAATGGTTGATCTCTATAAAAACCACACAGAAGTTTGAAGGATCCCAATCCACTCTGGATATTTGCAGTCTTTGATGCACCACTGCTTTCTCTAATCTTTGACAACTCTTCATTGCCTCTTCCCTTGCAATGTCTGACCTCACCGCCAACATTTTTGTTGCCACCACCTCTGGCCCCATTCAGAACCTATCGGCTGTCACATCCGACGTTCACCACTCTGTGGTCAGAGTCCTGATGGAGGCTGATGCCGCCATCCACACCTCCCTTGAAGTCCCGCATTCTGCCCTCTCCAACTGGGAATCCACCCAGGATTGCACAGCAATCCAACATCTTTGACAAACATTGAGGGCGACACAAAAACTCCTCAACGCTGCCATAGCCGACCTCAATGTCCTCACCAATTGGCATGACAAGACAGATGGCAATGGATGGGGAGATGACAACAGTAACAATGGGTGGGGGCAGGGCCATTAGAAGAAGTGGGTGACTTCTCCCATACAAAGGGGGTAATGTTACAGTTTCTTTTCCTTTCCTTGTCATCATTATTACTCAGTGGACAGACATATCCTAGTTACATCATCATCATTACCCTATGCACTGCCTTGGACATTTTTTCCATTTAGTAGCTTCTTTCGCTTTTCCTTTCTTAGATAGCTACAGCCTCTTTTCCTCTTCCGACTTTCTTATTGTCTCCCAAACATATATAAAGGTTCTCCATGTACAGTAGAACTCCAGTTCCAACTTAGACAGGTTTTACCTTCCTCTCAGACTCTAAGCTATCGTCTCTCTTCTTCATTGTTGAGCACATCGACCAAAGGGCCTTCATCATCATCAGACTTAGCGTCCTCATCCTTACACCGATTGTTGTCACAACTGGGAGCAGACCGAGACTCTGTTCATTGTTTCTAAGTACAACGAATAAGGCATTGTCCATAACACATAGAATATCTGCATTAGGAAGTGTGTGATATTGAAGAAAGGGCAACAGAGATCTAGCTAAGATCTTCTAGGCAACATGAAGGGACCCTTCAACTACATTTTACCAAGGGCGGGTTTGTCCTTGATGCGAATTGGACTTGTGTTTGAGCTCGATTGGGCACAGGAGTGTGCAGTATCAAAGAAATCACTCAAGGCTGGTTGGACCAATAACTGACAGCGAGATGCCCACATCCATGCATGGCAGGCGTGGAAAAAGGAACAATGACAGCAGTCATGCCATGAGCAACAGATTCGGGAATGAGAGGCCTGGGTGGCCAAACAGGAATCCATCAGGGAGCAGGAGGAGGCATGTGAAGCGCACCTCAAACAGCGCTGAAAATCAGCAAGGGAACAAAGGGAGTACCACGCGTACTTATCCCAAATGGAAAAGGAACAGCAGACACTGGAGGACCTGCTAGAGAACTATGAGATGGAGTCACCAGTGCGGGAGGCTCTTTTCAATATGCCATCAAATGTCAAGCTATTGTTGCTAGGGTTTGATGTAATCACATTACGTCACAACAGGCTGGTGCTATCAGCAAAAGAACAGAATTGGCTGATGCACATGGCAAATGGGAACATCAGTCCCAGTAAAGCACAGTGTATGCAGGATTGAAAGGAAAACGCTGAGCATATTACCAGAATCAGATATGATCCATATCTGTAAGGAAACAGGATCACAAGGAGACACCTATACCCATGCCAAAAGGGGAAGTTATGGTTACCATGCCACTAATTCACATGGACATGTTCCTAAGACAGTTAGGGGAAGAACTGGACTTCACAGGATCATGGGTCAGCATCCTGAAACTGCCATGGTTACTGAGTAAATACACCACAGATATTCCTGAGGATGCACCATGGCGATGAGACGGCTATTGTTATATGACTCTATTCAAAGAAGAATACTATAACAAGTTCTATTGGCCAGGGTATCCAACCCTCAAAGATATCCTGTCATGGGAACCAGAACTCAGGGATACTAAGGTGAGATTCACCATCCAGGACACCAATGAGGACGGAGTATACCATGTGATCGAGGAAGTGGCAATCAGAAAGTATGAGGATGATGTGTACACGTGGGTGGATCTGGAAGATCTAGAGCAATGCAGCAAGTATGCCAAGAAGGCAGTTCTGGGGGGTTTGGGAAAATCAAAGCCAAAAATGGCAACAATTTCATCATTCATCCAATCAGTACCTAACTCCCAGAAGTTGACAAATCTGGCAACAAGACAAAAGGACAGCTGTACAGTGCTTAAAGGAATGGGTCCACAATAAATGTGTTGATGAGGTGACTGAAGAGCTTGTGGATCAACTGAATAAGTTGTCAGAACAGGATGCATTGTGGAACCTAATGCATCTGAGAAACCAAATGGTTAAAGCCACAGGCAAGCAGGAGATGAACCTTAAGGTGACAATCACTACCATGGACACTAGGAATAACATCGAGGTCCAAGCATTACTTGACTCTGGTTGCATGGGCACATGCATCAATGATGAATTTGTGGAACGGTACAAATTAAACAAGCACAAAATGCTAAGACCAATGCCTGTCTACAACACAGACAGAACCTGCAATGCCATGGGTAGCCTGGAATACATGATGCAATTTAAGTTGCAAATAGGTGACCATGAAGAGGTCATTGAATGTAGGGTGGCACAACTGGGCAAAACAGATTTGTTCATCAGATATGACTGGCTACAGAAGCACAATCCAGTAATCAACTGGAGGCACCAACAGGTGACATTCAGCAGATGTCCAGGGACATGCTGGAATCGGTCAGAGGTAAATGAACCTGAAGAAGAAGTCAACCCCATGGAACCACTTGAGGAGGGTGAAAAAATATTAGCGGTCCACATTGGCAAACCAGAATTAAGGATGCAATCAGTAGCAACAGATATTGCAGCTAAAGAAGCATCAATGGCAACCAAGTGGACATTGGAGGATGTAGTTCCAAAACATTATCTGGGTCACAGAAAGGTGTTCAAAAAAGAAACCTTTGATGAACTGCCACCACGAAGGCCTTGGGATCACACCATTGAGTTGATGGCAGGATCCAAGCCAGTGGATTGCAAGATTTACAATTGGACAAATTCCTCGAGGAAAACCTGGAAACAGGGCAGATACAACCAAGCAAGTTGCCAATGGCATCCCCCTTTTTCTTTGTCAAAAAGAAGGATGGTAAACTAAGACTGGTACAAGATTATCAATGGCTAAATGAAATGATGATAAAGAACCAGTACCCCTTGCCACTCATTGGAGAACTCATCGACAAATTATCCAAGGCTAAAGTATTCTCAAAGATGGATATACAATGGGGGTACAATAATGTGTGGATCAAGGAGGGTGATGAATGGAAAGCCACCTTCCGTACAAACCAATGATTATTTGAGTGGCTGGTCATGTTCTTCAGTCTTACAAATTCACCAGCAACCTTCCAGACAATGATGAATGACATATTCCAACAGGAGATCACAGAAGGATGGGTGGTTATCTACATGGATGATATTCTGGTTTTTTCTATGTCACAGGATGAGCACACCAAACACATAAATCAAATATTGGCCAAGTTGGAAAACCATAAGCTGTCATTAAAGCCAGAAAAGTGTTGGTTCAATCAACCACAAATAGATTTTTTGGGCTTGGTTATCAGCCAGGATTCGGTCCATATGGAACCAGGGAAGGTCAAAGCATTAGCAGACTGGCCTGAACCTACCTGTAAAAGGGAGCTCCAGCAGTTCTTGGGGTTCATTAATTTCTACCGATGGTTTGTGGAAGGATTTTCGAAGGTTGCAAAGCCATTAATGAAGTTAATGGGCAAGGTCAACTGGTTGTGGATGGAATTGCAGTCTCAGGCTTTTCAGGGACTGAAAGAGCTTGTGGCAAGGGAGGTGGTTCTTAAAATTCTGGATGATGAGGGACAATTTTGGGTTGAAGTCAATGCTTCAGACTTCACAATTGGTGGAATCTTGTCACAAGTCAGAAGAGATGGATTATGGAGACCAGTGGCATTTATTTCCAAAGCTCTCAATGATGCAGAACAGAACTACGAAATTATCAGGACTACCCTTGTCATGATGACTTAGGGTCCCAGTAGTAGGACTGAAGAGAGAAGAGAAGAGTTAGGCAAGGGGGAAACCCAAGAGAATCCAAATGAGGACTCTGGGTGCTGGATTGCATGTCTTATATACCTAAGTACATGGTCTGTGCATAGCCCTAAAGGCTGTATAACCCTAGCTGCACATTGCTGTGCTTTTATGTAAAGGGAAACATGTAAGTGGTGAAACAACTACACTGAGGCTACATTGGGGTGCAGCCTCCATTGGTGGTTGCTGCCGAGCAAGTTCAGTGGCACTGAGGGTGCTCGCCCTGCTTTAGTCGCACTCGTTTGGGCTCTGGAAAGTAGTTGTGAAGTGGTGGGAAGGAAAACTATATTTTTCGAACCACTACATGGCTATATACATGCCGCCTCGTGTACTACATGTGTACTTGGTCCATTAACTATCCTGTTCTGGGCTTCAGCAGCACCGAAGGGGTGCTGAAGGTCTCGGCTCAGCTCATCGGTGCTTGTCAGCACATCCAATAGGTGTTGCAAGGTCCGATGTCCAACGGCACATGGATGTGAGCTTCCAGCATCGGTTCCAGCATAGCTGGAATCGATCCGTTACACTGGTACACATTCGACTCAGGGAAAACCTTATTCAAATCCACCACTTGTGGGGACACTCAGGTGTAGCCAAAATGCTGGAGAACCTGATGCAGAATTTTTGGTGGCCCAATATGTGCAAAGACATTGAACAGTACATTCCTGGGTGCAAAACATGTCAACAAGCAAAGCCAGACTGACAGCCATGAGCAGCACCACTAATACCAAATGAAGTACCATCAGAACCATGGGAAGTGGTATCTGTTGATTTGATGGGGCCATTACTGGAATCAAAGGGAAATGACATGATCATGGTCATAGTTGATTGCTTTACAAAGAAATTGTACTTCCTCCCAATGACATCATCAGTAACACCACAAGGGGTAGTGGTCTTGTTCAGGGACAACATATTCAGGGAACACAGACTACCACAAAAGGTTATCAGTGATTGAGGATCACAGTTTGCATCAAAGTTTATGGATGATCTGTATTGAATGATGGGCATCAAAGCCAATCAATCCACAGCATATCACCCACAGACTGATGGACAAATGGAACATGTCAATCAGGAGGTTAAGGAATTCCTAACCATGTTTGTGAACCACCAACAGGATAACTGGAGTGATTGCTTGGCAGTGGCGCAATTCTGTCACAATGACTGGGTGCATTCGGCAACAGGCTATTCACCTTTTTTCATGAATTACAGACAACACCCAAACAAAGGACCCAACCCCCTTTACCACCTGAAAGTAGTAGCAGTCAAGGATTTGGCCAGGGAAGTTGAAGATGTACATGTGAAAGTGAAGCAGGCCTTGGACAAAGCCGCAGATGTGATGAAGAAGTGGTACAACCAAACTTGACAAGCGCACAACAGGACAAGGTTTACCTTAGTACAGAAAATTTACCAGTTATACAAGCTACCAAAAAATTCAACAGCAAATTTGTGGGACCGTTGGAGATCATCAAGAAGGTGGGCAAGTTGGTGTATCAGCTGAAAATTCTGGCGTCATGGAAAATCTACAACATATTCAATGAGGTTCTACCTTCAGGGACATTGTACCAAGTCAACGTTCTACTCAAACCCTATCATGAACCCACCATCCTTGGTCAAAAGGAGAAGGCAGCACAGCGAAAAGAGTTGCAAATGGTAGAGGAATCTCAAGATGATGAATACGAGGTGGAGGAAGTCATAGACAGCCAAGTCAGTGGATGCACCAGTGGATGCCTTGAATATTTAGTCAAATGGAAAAACTACCCAGTTGAGGAATCCACATGGGAACCAGCAGAGAACTTAACTAACACCAAGAAGGAGGTGCAGAAATTCCATAAGGCTAACTCAGGGGCTCCCCAACAAGTAGTCAACACTCACAAACTTCAATACCAGAAATGGCAGAATCACACACAGGTACAGGTGCCCAAACGATTGTTTGGATGATTGTTTGGATGGGAAGACAGGAAGTTTGAATGCAATTACCTTGAACAGCTAGAAAGGAACTGGCACAGGTGGAAGGGTGATTGGAAAGATATTTATGCCGAGGAAGATACAGCTGGAATGTTTCAGAGGCTACTGAACAACTCAACTTCTTGGGATGCAAAGTCTTAAGGGGAAGGTCATGTTACGACCTTATGATTTTCTTTAATTTTTCTCTATTTTATCTGAGGGCCTACAGATGAGTTATCACTTATGGAAGGAGGATTGCACCCCTATGTTAGGATGGTCTAGGGTTATGTCAGCAAGGTGGCTGTATGGGACAACTGATTAGATCAAGAGATATGAATGACAGTCAAGTCACATCTTCTCATGGGGGCCAGGCAAGTCTGGGTTGAGGGTCTGGGTTCATTGCTGCACATACATGGTCATGGGGCTGCATAGTCTGTGCATACAGACCAACGCTCATATGTATATAAGGTGGTGTGCCTGTAGGTGGGAGTCTCTAAGACTCTAGATAGTTTGCTCTAAACCAGCTTACTTGTCTACTGTGTCAATAAACCTCTTTTATCTTTCTCTCCTCTGGTAGAGGTTGTGGGTTGTGTTTAGGCTTGTCCTAACAGAGATCAAATTGGCATTGAGATTTCTCAATGAGGGGGAGTGTTGATATCCGAAGTAACGGATTAGATCAGCATCTCTGAATCTCTTTCATGTATCCTAATAAAGTCATATTAATACAATATAACTAAATGTGGGATTCATCTATCCATATCGGTTAACTCCTAGGATCTCCTATGGATCTCCTAGGACATAAGGAATATCCTTATGCTGGTACCTTAATATGTACATATGGATATGGAAGAACAATAGCATTCTTATATATGACCTCATACAAGCATCATAGATGATATCATACTGATGTCATTGCTCATGCAGCACTGACATCATACCCTAGACCCTAGTAGATAGCAGATAAGCCACATGTATAAATACTGTAGTGTACTTGTCTCCTTCTAGATCATCTTCTCTTGCATACTATCAGTTGAGCATCTGGCTCCTGAAAGCTCTCAAGTCTACTACTATCAGTAAGTTATACTTACTTAGCCTCTGCACTCCCACTGTGTCGTCATCTCTTTGCTTTGACACCCATTTCTTCATCCAGGAATGGACAAGCTGTTTGTTTGTTTTTTGGTTTTCTTTTGCCCCTTTGTATAACCCCACAAAAAAATCATATAATGGTCTGCTTCACGTTGGCCTTGCAAACTCAAAAAAAAAGATGACTCACATTTACCTGATTATTTTACAGACAACAAATTCCCAGCATAAAACTCACACACTGGCACTCTGTAGCTCTTACCCCCCTCCTCATGTATTCTCACTTTTACTCTAAAACCAAACATTGAAACCAAATGTTGCGGGTACTGCTGCATGCAGTGTTGGCACTGAATTAATAAGTATATGTCATTCACGCACAATCATGCACTGATCATGCATGATCATGCACCGGTCATGCACGATCACACATGATCACGATGATCATGTGGTTTTTGTCCAATTTGATGCATTAAACCACCAGGGCTCCTCCATTTGATCAGTCATCAGCAATAGTGCAATCTGACCAATGAGGGCTACCAGCTCCCCCAATCACTGGGGCTAATGACCAACAGGAATCTCCACATCAACTGCCACTGGTGCTAGGCTTGCCAGGCTGTGACACCTCTCAGACAACATCTGGCAAGAAACGTTCGAAAGAGTCATGTGCTAGCAGCAATAAGGCAGTGGCGGCACCTCATGCTCCTATAGACCCTGGATTGAATGCTGTTTTCGAAGGCAAACTATCTCCTCCAACATCCCCTGCACCACCAAAGAAGAAGTGCTCTAAAACTAGTGCTGAGCAGCCACAGGTGAACAAAACTACTGCAAAAGCTGCCGTCAAGCCTCAGACACGCAACCAAGTGAGGAGATCAACTCACAAGAACTTTTAATGCCACAGTGCCAATGGGACAAGTTGCTGTTTCTTGGACGTATGCTGTCACACATGGACTTGTATCAAAAAAAATTTCGTTTCCTGATGGTTTCTGAGTACACATACAATATCTGAATACAAAATTTTGATCTAGTGTGTAGCAATCACTCATAAGTGGGCAAGAACCTTGATCATGGAATGTCCGTTCATTCTTCGAATCTATCACTCAGTGATCAGTGATAGCTCACATTCATTCCATGAAGGCAGGGTCTATGAGTCAAGAAGGAGGTGACCCCCCAACTCGAGCTCGCCTGTGAGCATGTCAACAAAGGTCAAGACTCACCCTAAAGCTTAGCACGCAGTCGAGCTTGAATTCCAAATGTGCATAAGTTCGGTGTGGACTGTGGCCACAACATCCAACTGGTGCCAGTATCTAATAAAAGCATCTGAGGACCATTCACCTATGATGCGGACGACGTCTGGATTGATGCCTTGTAATAAATAGAATGTCATTCCCCCAATGCGAAAGCTGTGCCCGGTAAATTTCTCCCTGCCTCTACCTGCCCATATTTGGTTGCAATGTTTTATGAATTTTGAAACGGTTAATAGTTTCTGTGCACCATTGGATGTAAGATAGCTAGCTATAGCTGTTTCTGGGTCGTCGATGGCATTTAGTTGTATATGTCAATCTAGTGCACTGATTGGATCTGTAACTCCTTGTTGTCGACATATTGCGACATCTTCTCCTTTGGTGCCTTTGACTTTCGTCCATGGTAGCCATAGCATATGAGAACCCACTTCCGTATGAGGAGGTTTGAGGTGTTTGTAGCTTGGCGTTGCAGCTTTATTGAATACTGTGTATGCTTCTTTACTTGTGCAGATTTCACCCATTTGTAATTGTCCATAGAAAGCCATTGTGGCTACTGCGTATACCACCACGTCCAAATGATCATGTCTGTAGAGATTGGCTGTCGCCTCAACTGAGTTGAACCCCCAGGGTTTGTTACAGTTTCTTTTCCTTCCTCGTCATCTTTGTTACTCAGTGGACGGACTTATCCTAGTTATATCAGCATCATTACTATACGCATCGCCTTGGACGTTATTTCCAATTAGTAGTTACTTTCATCTTTCCTTCTCAGGTAGCTACAGCCTTCTTCCTTTTTTTCATCGTTTCTATTGTTCTCTAAAATGTATATAAAGACCCCTCTTGTATAGTAGTACCTCAGTTCCAACTTAGATGAATCTTACCTTCCTCTCAGCCTCTGAATCATCGCTTCTCCTCCTCATCATTGAACGCATTGATCTAAGGGCCTTCATCGTTATCAGACTTAGCGTTCTCATCATTCTATCAGTAGTCATCATGACTGGGAGCAGACTGAGATTCTGTTCGTCGTTTCTAAGTACGACGAAGAAGGCATCATCCATGACATAAGTTGGAACTCAAGGAACTGCTCAGTGCATTGTCACTAGCAAAGACATCATTGATCCCAAGAACTTTGAAGAAAGACCTCCTAATGGAGCAGTCGCTTTTGACAGAAATTTTTATCTCGAAAGAACCGAAGTCTTCTTTTCCGTACTCAGTAACCAGTGGTGTTGGAAAGGAGTAAAGAAGAACATCCCTATCAGCGAAAGCTATTTTATAGGGGAATACGAAGAAGGAGATCCAGATGAAGAATTACCTAGGAAACTTTGGATCGAGTGGTACAATAAAGAATACGAAGTTAAACACCTCCTCCTAGAGAAGCCCATCACCGAACCAGAAGCTACCTGGTGGACAGAGTTTGCACCATACCATAAACTCAGTCTAGGAGCAGCGTTTTTTGCAGCACCACCTGAAACTGTCACAGCCTGGTACCAATTCTGCACAGAAAAAAAGGACGAAGAACCAAAGAAAGAAGAAGAACCCAAGAAAGAAATGACCAATACAATGGAGGTTACCAAAGGAGATATCAAACCACAGCCCATCAGGGTCTTTACAGGAAAGCGAACAGAGGCGCAGTCATTTTTAGACTCCCTTGAAGACTTCTTTGCTCTTAATGAAAATAACTATAAGGGCAAAGACGAGAAAAAGATCAGATACACCCTAGCATGCTTAGGACCAGAGCTGGACAATTGGAAAATGGTCATCCGAGGTGAGTTAAACGCCAACAAAGGAAAAGCAACAGGAATACAATGGGATGATTATGAAATATTCAATCAATGTTTCATCGCCAACTGGGGAGAAATTAATAGCGCAGAATGAATTAGCCAATCTAAGT
>MIPV01003193.1:0-10900 GCA_001983365.1 Amanita bisporigera | reverse complement strand
AAACAGAATCAAACCCTTCTACTTGGGGTAAGTCTGTGATGAAATCTAGTGAAACCTGTTCAAAAGGTCTTGTGGCAGTCGATTTGATCGGCATTAAACTTGGTGTGATTGGATGTGTGTTTACATTCATCTGCTGACATAGCGCACATCCTTCTACCCATTTGTTGACAAGGGATGCCATTCCTGGCCACCAATAGTCGCGCCTGATGAGTGATAGAGTCTTTAAATGTCCTGGATGTCCCATTACTGCAGGATTATGGTGTAATTTAATGATTTCCTGTCGTAATGCATTGTTGTCTGGTATATAAATTTGTCCTTGATATCGGAGGGTTTCTCCATCGTATTTCCAATCAGTTAGCTTCGCTTTCAGTGGTAGTTTCCCTATTTTTAAACCGTTGACAATTGTGTGAGTGAATCCATCTGTTTTCGTTAATTCCTTTATTTCATTTGCCCAAGATGTCATGATAGATTGGATAACAATATCTGGTGAGATCATAGTTTGAGGCACTGCCTTCGCCTTTGCTTCTTCTTCATTGACATGATCAGGGCATCGTGATAATGCGTCTGCTTGTATTAATTTTGATCCTGGGACATACTCCAGAGCGATATCATATTCCATAATTTCCTGCCACCATCGAGACTGTCTAGCAGTCATAAGCTGTGGGTGCTTGTAGTAAGAAAGATTCTTGTGATCACAATGAACGATGATCCTGTGCGGCAATCCTTTCAAAACATGCTTCCACGTTTCAAATGCCTTCTTTATTGCCATTAATTCACGATCGTAGACCTGGTACCTTTGTTCTGTGTCTGATAATTGATGACTCATATAGCCACATGGATGTAATTCTCCATCAGACCCTTGTTGCTTCAACACTGCCCCTACTGCCCAATTTGATGCGTCCGTCTCTAGGGTAAAGGGTTTCAATGGGTCTGGCATTACTAAAACTGGTTCTTCTAAGAATTTCGCCTTCAGAGCGTCAAAAGACCTCTGGCATTCATCATCCCATGTGAACAGAACATTCTTTTTGGTCAATTCTGTGAGTGGAGCCACTATTTCTGTGTAATTGCCAACAAACTTCCTGTAGAAATTCGCAAATCCTAAGAAAGACTGAACTTGTTTAACAGTTTTCGGTTCTGGCCATTTGCTGATTCCTGTAAGCTTTGCTGGATCCATTCTTATCTGTCCTTCTGCGATAATCATCCCTAGAAAGTCGACTTCTTTGGCGATGAATTTGCATTTCTCCAATTTAAGGAACAGATCTTTCTCCTTGAGTCGCTGCAGTACTCTTTGAGTGCGCTCTCTCATTTCTTCCTTTGTTCTTCCATAGATCAACATGTTGTCAATATAGATAACCAACCATCCTTCATCGATCATATCTCTGAAATATTCGTTCATCATCGTTTGAAATGTTGCTGGTGAGTTGCATAGCCCGAAAAACATAACAGTGGGTTCAAAAAGTCCTCTGTTGGTGATGAAGGCTGCTTTCCATTTGTCTCCTTCTTTAATTTGCACATTGTTGTATCCCTATCGCAAATCTAGCTTTGAAAAGTATTATGCATCGCACAATTTGAGCATAAGATTGGTCACTAATGGTAATGGATAGGCGTTTTGCTTCGTCCAAGCGTTAATGTATCTGTAGTCCTGGCAAGGTCTGAATTCGCCTTTCTCCTTCTTGGCTACAAAGAAAAAGGGTGATGCTTGTGAGGATTGGGATGGACGAATATATCCTTTGGCGAGTTGTTCCTCTATCCATTTGTCCAAAAGCTCCTGTTCTATAATAGATAACGGGTAGATCTTGCCAATCTTTGGTTTGAAACCATCTTTTAAGTTGATTGCATGATCCCATGGGTGTGAAGTTGGGAATCTTTCCGATGCTTGCTTGTCAAACACTACCTTCCATTTATGGTAATCGGCTGGTAGCGTCGCTTTTGCTTCTTTTGAGGCATGCTTCTGTGTGAAATCTTGTGCAGCTGTTAACTTCGATTGTATCCAAAGGTGATCAGTCTCTAGATCATTCTCTAAGTCATCTTCTTCATCTAGCAACTCCATTTCTAAACATGTTTGTCTGATGTAATTTTCTATATGTTCGTCTTCAATGGTAGTGTCATCTTTTGTCCAATTGACAAAATCAACGGCTCCAGTTGTCCAGTTGATTCTAGGGTTGATTCTACGAAGCCATGGTAATCCTAAGATCACCTTCTGATCGCCTAACTTGGTTACATAAAACCAGTCTTCAAAACCTTGCTGGTTTATCTTGTATTGCATTTGAATTTTGTATCGCAAGGATCCTGCCTTGTTAAGTGTTCCATTGACATTTCTAACTGGTAGTGGCTTCTGTAGTGCTTCTACTTTGGTCCAATCGATGATTGAGCTGTCAATAAACTTCCCTTCTGCTCCACAATCAATGAGGGCAGTTGTTTCGGCAGTTTTCAGATTAGAACATTCAGAGATTGGAACAGATATTTTGTATTGGCTTGTGGAATATACTCATACACCTCTGATAGCTAATTCTTGTTCTATTTCGTTGATTGAGATGGGTGACGCCTTTTTACACTCATCTCTATCTAAAAACCCTCTTCATTTAGTCAATTTTGAATGTGGTTGGGAAGGCCTTTGCTCATTTCCCTGATTATTCTGTATTGCACTTTGCCATCACTGTAACCAGCTTCTTCCTGTTCTTCTTCTTGATCCTCTTCTTCTTCTTCAGCATCCATAGCCCTGATTCTGTGTCCTTTTCTTTTCCAGTTTCGGCGCTTTCCTCTTTCGGAATTTCCTGTTCGCCTTGGTTTTCCTCTACCTCCTTTTGTCGGTCCCCTTTGTGCTCGATTTGGGCAATTAGCTATGTAATGTCCAATCTGTCTGCATCCATAACACTTGGCTGATGAAGCAATGTTATTTGCTGTTGTTGTTTGTCCGATATTAACACAATCTAGGCCCATGGCAAGCCAATCTACATCCATTGCATCACTATCTCGATTGTGCGATCTGTGGGAACTAGATCCATAGGAACTTCCACTCATTGATCCGAGGATCAAATCGGTTACTTCTAATCCAAATAATCGTTCTTTAAGAGTGTCATATGTGGTAATGGCTGTTCCTGATCGAATTCGGATCTGTGTCCTATCTGGCAATGTTTGCATCATCATGTAGATCTTCATCACTTCATCTGTAATCTTTGCCTCATGAATTTTACAGTCTACTTCGGCGATCCACTGATTCAGGGGTGTCCCCTTCTTTTTCTTCTTCATTAGCCAATTGAGAGCAGTTATTGGCTTCTCTACTTCTCCCCAATCTTTTTCCAATTTCCTGACAAAGGCATTGTAATCATTCCATGATGCTGGCATTTCATCAAGTTCCTTTACTGCCTGGTTTCGCCATTCTCCAGCTAAACCTTTCATATGATTTAATAGCAGTAGGATCTTGTCTTTAGGGCTGTCATCATAGGTGTCTTTGTAATGTTGGAAATATAAATTGCTTTGGGCGAGAAAATCGTTCAGTTCGGATCGTTTTCCTGTGAAGTATTCTGGGGGATCTAATTTTGGTCTGTTCTTACTCGAGTCTGTTGCCATTTTGGGTGATTTTGGCAGTTCTCTGGGTGGTGGAGGGGTAGGAGCTCGTTGTCTGTACTGGGACTGAGTTTTGATTTGTGGAAATGTAACTGGGACGTTGATATCTAGATGGGCTAGTCCTGTGGATAAGGGATCTGTAGGTGTGTCAAAATATTCGATCTGGAGATCACTTTCTTCATCCTGAGATCATTCACTTGATGCTTCTTTCTCTTTTTTCTGACTCTCCTGAAGAATCTTCTTCTTCCTGCTGTCTATATGATCCAAGCTCTGTAAATGTGGGAAGGGAGTAGGGTGATGATGAAGGGATAGGGGTGCGCTCTGCTGCTAAACGTTCTGGCTGATTTTCCTTTAACCAGTCTTCGAAAACTTCGAATGGGAGATGTTCTTCTGGTTCTCCTGCACTATAAGTTCCTTCAAAATCACTGTCTGGTGCCCTTCATTGTAGAAATCCTGAGATTTCGTATTTCCAACACTTTTCCCTGTGATAAAACACTACAACCTGCGAGTCTTTATAGAATTTTCCTCGGAATGCAACTGCCTCATTGGGTGGTCATCCTGGAAGCTGTGGTCTATAAAATTCGCTGTCTGGAACATCGCCTGCAAAATATCCTTGAGAAGATAGATATGTCCAACTCTTTCTTCCTCGATTAAATTTGATGAGTTGTCCGTATAGAATTTGTTTATCTGATGCAGGATCATCCTCAGAGGCTGTGGGAGGTTTTTTCTGTGTTTGGGAGGGAATATTGGTGGTGTGGATAGGTGGTGAGCAAGGTAGATAGCTGGCGGAATTGGAGAGGAGTCTAGTTTTATTGTTACACCTTAACTGTGTTGAGAATCGTCAACCTCAAGGGCGACAAGAGCAGAACTTCCTCAAGGGTAAGTTAAGCTCCTACACAAGTGTAAGAGTGAGAGTCTGAGTGTGCAAAGACGAGCTGAGAGTTCACAAGAACAGTTTGACCATTAAAACTAGACTGGGGATCCAGTCTGTATATTGAGAGCTTATATAGGTACATGCTATGCTACTGACATGTGATAAACGAGAGTAGCATGTGATAAATAACATAGACATGTGATAATAATGGCAGACATGTGATAAAAGGGTGAATGCATGTGATAAAGGGAACTCTGGCATAATCGACAAAGTAAGAAAGCATAAGGATGGGAAAAACATACTGCATAGGGATAGGGGTGTTGACATAAGCATACTTGAGGCGTGATTGTAACAGATACACCCTCAGATGCTGACCCTAATGACATTGTGCTGGAGTCACCTCACCCACAGATCCATGATCCTAAGGGTCCCTCTACATCACAAACTGCCAAGACCATCACCTCCCAGACACATCCCATCACCCCAGGAACAGAGTTACCAGCAAGAACTTTGCAATCACATGCATCTAATAATGTACCTGAGGATAGCCAGGGATTCCTTCCATTGGATGTTATGATGGATACTGAAACTAGCCCCAGAAGTTGTACAGCAGCTTGCACCCAAGATACCCACAGCAGCAGAGAAGATTTGCTACATACAGAGGAGATTAGACAGCCAACTGTCATTCCAACCCCAGGAACTCAAGGATATACTGGAGTGTTTGCAAGCTGTGTTACCTACCCACAGATACTTAATCATTGCTTTTTCCAGGATCAAACTGGATTCAGCACTCCCTGTTCATCTTGCACAGGTTGTTGAAGCAAAGAGACAATGATGCAGTGGGAGTGCAGAGACTAAGTAAGTCTAGCTTACTGATAGTAGTAAACTTGAGAGCTTTCAGGAGCCAGATGCTCAACTGATAGTATGCAAGAGAAGAGGATGTAGATTGAGACAAGTACACTACTGTATTTATACATGTGGCTTATCTGCTATCTACTAGGGTCTAGGGTATGATGTCAGTGCTGAGTGAGCAATGACATCAGTATGATATCATCTATGACGCTTGTATGAGGTCATAGATAAGAATGCTATTGTTCTTCTATATCCATATGTACATATTAAGGTACTGGCATAAGGATATTCCTTATGTCCTAGGAGATCTATAGGAGATCCTAGGAGTTAACCAATATGGATAGATGAATCCCTCATTTAGTTATATTGTATTAATATGACTTTATTAGGATACAGTAAAGAGATTCAGAGATGCCAATCTAATCCATTACTTCAGATTTTGACACTCCCCCTCATTGAGGAATCTCAATGCCAATTTAATCTCTACATTCCCATTTTTTCATGAACTGTTGTTTAAGTTCAATGAGCAGGTTTTTGTTACTACCCATGAATAAAACATCATCAACATATAGTATAACAACTATAATTGATTTTTGTCTGTAGCAAACATAGACTCCTGTGTCTGATAGACAACATCCAAAGCCTAGTTCTTGTAAACTTTTGTTCACTTTTTTATTCCAAGCTAAAGAAGCTTGTTTTAATCCATATAAAGCCTTTTTTAGTTTATAGACTTTTCCCTCTTGTTCTTTGATGACAAATCCTTCAGGCTGTTCCATATATAGGTCTTCATCTAGATCTCCATACAGGAATGCAGTTTTAACATCCAGCGCTTTGATTTCCCAATCTTCTATTGCTGCTGTAGCCATGAGGAGTCTCACAGTTTCAAATTGTGCAACTGGAGAAAATGTGTTGTCATAATCAATTCCAGGTATTTGTGAAAATCCTTTAGCAACTAGTCAAGCATGTTTTTGACCATCACTCTTTACTGCATAAGCCCATCTACACTTTACAGGTTTATGGTTTGTTGGACAGTTTACTAATTCCCATACATCACAGTCTTCAAGGGCTTTAATTCCATCCCTCATTGCAGTGACCGAACCATTGTATTCAGTTGGATTAGATGTTTTGATTTTGTTAACATCTTTGTAATGCACTGGTAATGTTACAGTCTCTTTTTCGTCTCTCTGTCATCCTTATTACTCAGCAGACGGACACGTTTATACTTACACCTGCCACCCATAATTATAACTTAGCATCATGAAATATATGCTTCCATATTGTGTAATTGTGTAATTGTAATTGTATTAAATTAACTGCCAACCCAACAGTCACCACCACTCCATTACCACTGGCCACTAACACCAGCTTTCCACCTGCACACTACCTCCTAAGCCCACTCATGTGCCCACCACCTCCCAACACCTGTTTACACCTCCCTGTGGCCTGCAAACACCCAGTTCCACCTGTCCACAACTTGCCAAGCCCATTTCCACCTCAAATTTCTAAAAAGTGGAATTTTCCCACGGTTCATCAGTTCAAACCGGAACCGAACCTGAACCGAACCTACCAGAACCAGTTCTGTCAGTTCGGTTCTGGTTCAGGTTTGGTTTGGGCTGGTTCTAGTTGGTTCCGGTTCCGGTTCGGCTGAAAATGCCCCCGAACTGAACCGAACCGAACTTCGGGATCCCTATGGGCAACAGGAATGAATAGGAATCATGGGCGGCATCTTAAAGGCAGGTGCGGGCCATTGGTACCCTATCAGCAAAGTGCTGCTGGCCATGTGCTACCCTGTCAATGACATGCTACTGGCCGGCCATTATGATGTATATGCATCATGACTCACTGCATTCAAGGACCTATAAATGCCAGGTATATTCAGTCAAATTTCACAGATCCAAAGCCTCACTTACTTGAAGTCACTTCACTCACATATGGCCAAACATAAAGATCGCTCCCAGTCTGATAATGAAGCCAGTGCCAAATGCGCCTGTGGAAAAGTGGTGGGGTCATCCATGGCTCCAGCGGTTGAAGAGGTCCCAACAGGTATGGATCAGCTCGCATGCTGTGACACCAATGAGATCACCTCTTGCTCACAGATGCTCAACCACCTCGACATGCCAAAGCCGATGCCTTAAACAATGCTGGTAAGATTTTCACCAAGTTAGGATGCTATTCTACTCACCTTTGATGCAGTTTGGATGCAGCTGGCACCAGGTGGTGCGCAGAAGAAGGTAGTAAAGACAACGATGGTGCCCAAGGCAGTGCATGGGAAGAAAACAAAGGCCAGTCAGTCACATGTGTTTGTTTATGTCTCAATCCACTCACGGTTGAATTATATAAGTGGAACACATCAAAGGTTTGTTCCCACACGTTTCTTTCTCATGTTCACTCCTCACCAGTCACAACCTCGCTCTCTGCAGTTGCTGAGAATGCCATATCAATCTCAAAGCCCACGGCTCCCAGGAGGGTTCAGAATCCCATAGTGCCTAATGGATGCCCACCCAAATGTTTGTTCCCACATGCTTCTAGCCTATGTCTACACCTCACCCTTCCCAACCTCGCTCTCTGCAGTCGCTGAGAACTCGGTCTCAAAACCCATTACTGTAGCTCCCAAGAAGGTCAAGAATCGAGCAGTGCCCAAAAGACACCCACCCAAAGGTTTGTTCCCACCAATTTTTTCTTGGCTATGTTTGCTCCTCACCTGTCCCAACCTCACTCTCTGCAGTCACTGAGAGTGATAATGAAACTGTGTCTATACCCATTCCCACAGCTCCCAAGAAGGGTAAGAATCCTGCAACGCCTACAGGACCACCAGCCGAAGGTTCGTTTCAACACAATTTTTCTTACACATATTTGCTCCTCACCGGTCCCAACCTTGCCATCTTCAGTGTCTGACAATGACGATGAAACTTCATCTATACCTGTTCCCAAGGCTCCCAAGAAGGTTAAGCATCGAGTAGCACCTAAACAAAGGCCAGCTGCCCAACGTGGCCAAGGTATGAACAATGGTCTTAACTTGTTTAGATATTATTAAACATTCTACAGACACCATTGAACTTTCTGATGGAGAGGCGACTGCATCTAGTGTGACAGAAAGCAAGAGCCCAGATCCCGATGAAAAAGATGACAGTGAAACTGAATCAGATGATGACAAAGTCATAGGCCATGTCAAACCTACAGTGGCCGACCAACGTTTCATGGCGGAGGTAAGTTTGTATCACAGATTCTCTGGTGCGAGGGACTAATCTGCAAACATAGCAAGTGTTTTTTTCCAATGAAGAAAATGTCCCACTGCCCTCTTCCAGTGTGATGGTAGCCACCGAAGCATTTGCTATCCAGGGAGATCTGATCGATATATCCTCTGACAAGTCCAATGACACCCTGACTCCTGCAGTGAAATCAGAGGTGCAATACCCCAGTTCTCATTTTTTTCTTTCTTCCTGACCTTTATCCTTCGGTTAGCTGCCATTGTAAACACTGGACAACCAATCACCAACTGGCCATGGTATACAAATCTTCTCAAGGGACCTAAAAGAGAGATTTTGCTGAGCATCCAAACTCACGAAGTTAAAATTGTCGTTCGCAAGGCAATGTCATTGATTGAAGGTTGATTCCAGTTAGAGAATGCCTTTCCTAGTCTGGAGGATCATATTTCATGGTATTATACTGAGCTCCATGATGCTTGTCGAGCGTTGGAATTAGTAAGTCATGGTGCTGTAAAGTTTAAATACATCAGGTTACGGGAATGTGTGGTTGCTGATGAGGAGTATGTCAATGACATATCAATGCTGGTATGTGTATCAAGCCTTGCATTTGTCGTACTAATGGTTATTGCATTTTAAGCTGGGTCCACACATCAGCCTTCTACAGGGAAATACAAAGACAGCTGCAGTCATCAACACATGTGCTGGCTATGTTCTTCATGCCGGAAGTGCTGGACTCATCCAAGAGTTACTGCAACAAAAACAGTACATTTACCCTTCAAACCTGAATGTAAGTGTCTCCCTATCATTTGCCACACCAACTGATAGACAGACATAAACCTAGAGTGGATACCAGCGCGACAAACCATTTGAGCATCCAGCTATCATTGGAACTCTTTGTGATGACCTATTTGGAGGAACAAATACAATCATCAAATCATTCCCAGACCAATTCAAGCCAGGCGAGGAGGCAGCTCATGCTCTGAGGCCATCGATGGTGGCACTTGCAGCTACAGCTGTACATCATCATTATTCCAGTTATTTTTCACTCATGACTGGATCATGTACTGTGCAGGTATATGCAGTGCTCAAGGAATGGGAGAGTGGGCCTTATATACCTGCTCATTTTACACATAACCTCTTTGCAGACATCTACCGTGGGCATGTCAGGGATCTTGCATACATCAAGGAATGGAATCTGGCAGCATACAAGTCCTTAATGCATCATCTATTCCGCTTGGCTTCGTAATCATGTCAGCCTTACTGCATAGTCTACGATGCTAACCTAACTCTCCAGTGACCATGCAAATAACCCAATGAATGATGTCAACATTATTGACATCAAGAACATGGCTATTGAACCTTGATGCTCGTAATTGCACTGCTGGCTGATAATTGATATACTCACCTACCTATATATCTTAAATACTGATCTACAGTACATAGTATCCAAGAAAAGCCCTTCAAAAACATAGGATCCCATACCAAAATAATAATAAAATTACAATATATATCTTTTAATGAAATATATAAAGTTCTTCATTGTATTAGCTGCATGAATAGTGAGAAATGGCTGAGTAATCTTGCATTAATTATGTGTAATTAATGTGAGCATTTAAGTTGAGTTAACTTCTCTTAGGAGGTCGGCTTAATGTAATGCTAACCTTGGGTAATCCCAGTTTACCCTAATTTCAGGTAACACACCTAAACTTCAGTTAGTTGCCGAATTGGGCGTTTCCTGATGCATCATCATCAACGACCAAGTCCGCCACTGCGGACTTGCGTTCTGCCACTTCTGGTTTCACACTACCTATTAGCTCGGCAAAAACAATATTTTCACCATCTCATCAAGCGACTGCAAAAACCTCTTTGCCTGTAGAGAAGGAAAGCATGAAGGATCGCTTCCCGTCACCATCACCTCTCGGCACGGCAAATGCCAATGTAGGGGGTAAAATAGCCCCTGGTGTACCTGTCAGCATAACCCCTCTGGTAGTGCCAGAAGGCACAAAAGCGGCAACAGATGGAGGTCCAACGCTAGGCTATCTCCAATATGTTATTCTGTTCTGTTACTGTATACATAAACACGCATTTGTACCAGTATCTGAGCGGAGTTTCGGAAGACTCCTCCATCAACCCATCCACCATTATGACCACCGTGCAGAAGGTGCTTGCAGATTTCCATGGCCTGGTGGACGTCAGCCAACAGTCTCTGCTCATCTCCCTTGCATCGATCACATTTAACCCGACGGCATGGAACATTGTCGCTCGTAACGGTAAGGCAATGGCAACCACATATAATGCAGGAATGTTCACATGTCAACTCGGCAATGAACAGAGTACAGAAACAAAACCTTGACGCGCCTTTTTGGCAGCCCCCGTCGAGGATGCTACTTTCTCGCTCTCG
>MIPV01003141.1:17234-31408 GCA_001983365.1 Amanita bisporigera | reverse complement strand
AATAGTTATGTTTAATTTGCTCTAAATACTGATACCTATGTGATGTTTAAGACAGTTTCATGGCCTTAAGCAGTTTATGTTTAATAAACCCATTTTAAATTTAGGTTAACAAATTGGCTTTTTCGTGATGGGTGAAATCAGACAACTGCGAACGTCACGCGGACAAAAGACGGCCCAGGTGCTGAGTGCACGCCACACCAAGGTCTTGTTAGCCTCTGGAGAAATGACAGCCGAAGACAACGAGCTGGCACTTTGCCTTGCCACTCGTGCAGTGGGCAAGAAGCGGAGGAGAGGGTGAGATGTTTTGCAAGGCGCGTCGCAGACGAGGCCGCACGAATCATGAGTGGTACGAACAGCTTTATTGGCGGCCAGCACTGTCCAGCAAGAACAAGAACAAGCCAAGACTCGACAAAAGGCGTTGCACCCGGTACTACATACGATCGACATCACACCTCGCAACAGGATAGCCCTGCTCTTGCTGAGGCTCACGTGGTGGGGGTATCCTCTAATTCAGGCTCTAATGACCATGGCGCTCCCCTCGCCTTTGCGCACCTTCATCAACGGGAAGGCAGCTGTATTGGATCGTCATGTAATAGCTAAAATAGATCACAATATGTTCCAATTTCTACATCTATTATGGACTTACTGACCCCCCTCCAAACTATTGTAATGAGCACACGTTACACTAGATTGGAACTCATTATAATCAGTTAAACTCTCAGCCGCAGCTGTGCTGAAAATCTCTCTCATATTGCATTTCAGCTCATTCTAATTCATTCTAATTTCCACTCTCAAATTACAATTGGCTATTAATCATTACAATTGTTTATCAGTGATACAATGCTTCTGCTATGTTCCAATCGGTCCATCCATTGGAAAAAAATAAAATGAGCAAACGCGAGCAAGTCAACACGAGCAAGTCAACACAAGAAATCTGCGGCCTAGTACTTTTTGCGCTTCGATTTCCTGATTTTCTTGGTTTTCTCCGAGTCGGCTGTATTCTGAGGCTTACTATCTGTCGACAATTTCGCGTGCTTTGGCGCAGGTGATGACTCCAGGGTAAGGTCACCATCAAATGCTGTTGTTGCACTACTTGGAGGTGGATATGCAGCTGCACCACCTTGTTTCGGCCGCTTGTTGCCAGTGGAGAGTTGAGCGGGCGCAGCCTCAGCCACGGGGGGCTAAGCAGTGGGGGGCTGAGCGGGTGCAGCCTCAGCGGCAGGGGGTTGAACAGGTGCAGCTTCGGCAGTAGGGCATTCAGTGGGCATGGCCTCAGTGGCGGCTTGTGTTTGGAGATCCGGATGGATCATCGATTCATCAGTCATTGTCCTCATCGCGGCCTTCCGGGCTGCTTTAAGCATTCTTAGGTCACTCTCTTCGTCCTCACCATCGCTGCATCAGGAAAACTCCAGGAACCACTTTGGCAGCATTAACTTTGGGCCCGGCAGCATTGGCAGCATTAACTTTCCGGCTGGTCACTCTAGGAAACTTTGAGTTTGAATGGAGGGCACTTTTACTTTCCAAGTCATATGACATAACATGTAAAATTATATTATCTAGTACTAGTATGCAATCTCATGTGCATGGTAATCTATAAATTTATTTACATAGAAGGTCCTGAACGCATTGAGCGCGTTTGTGTGATTTAACTCATAAGGAACAAAACTTGACCCTGCAATGCCAATCAAGTGGGCACCACATACAATTGCATCAAGGTGAATGATCTTCAGTTGTTGTTGCCCATTGTCATCTAACTCACGGCGCACTTTCCACATGTTTGTTTGTTCACATGGATGGCTTCCGATAGTTTTGAATTAACTGATAACTGCGACAGGGTATTGAATTCCTTCATGTGTCAACTTGAGAAATGCGAGAACCTGCCCAATGAGGAGTCCACTGAATCCTGGCATATCTTCATCATGTGCAATGAAGACACAATCACGTCGTTGACTGCTACCATGCCAAGACAGCACAGATCATATGTGTTCCCAAAACATTCCTCCTATGCCTGATGTGTCGCTTGGTGCATGATATGTTGCAATTGCAGAGGGGTAGATGTAGACTCTGCCTGTGCCATAACTTGGGCATTCCGATATGGGTATATCTTCTACTGCGACAGGAAGGGAAGGGTTGAGCTGTTCATAGAGAAACCGGGAGACGAGGGTGGGTAGTGAAGGTATATGCAGCCACAGGCTTAACGGCCTCAGTAGCCGAGGCACACCAGTGCGCACTAATTAGTATGCAAGGTGAGAAGACGAGAAAGGCTGAAATATTGACCATGTACTTGGTTCCTTGGCCAATTTCACTTCACTCATTATGTTCCAATCATCGATCCCCCCCCATCATCATCATTGATTAAAGTTGGATGCGGGTTCGGTGGTGGATCAACATGACCTGCCCATATCGAGTGGTCGAGCATACCATGGGAGCTGATGTTGACGGCACTTGCGGACAACTTGCTTAGGCGTTGGTTTGTGGTGAGCATCTGCAGGAGGGCATTAAATTGGCTGGAACGTTTGTATGGGCTCTTTATGGTGTCTTTATGCCTAGATTCCGTGATTGATGAGCATAGCCCATTCAGTGCTCCAAACTTGATGATCATATCGCGATAATGCACCAGAGAGTGTTGTCGGGGAAGACAGAAGTCATCTCGAATGCCCTCATCTTTGAAGATCTCATGCTCCTCATGAAATTTTGAGAGATAGTCATCGAGTCTCTCAAGATTGTTGTCATCCAGTATAGACTGTCGGACCAGGTAGCAGAATTCAATGAAACTGCTTATTGCTTTAACCATTTGTGGTGGAACATGGCCAACAATGGCTGGTAGAATGACCTTAAAACTAAATCAGCCTTGAGTCACGAGTATAATGTATTTGATCACCTTCATCAGTGCTTTTGAGTCATCGCCCATCCACTGTTTGTATCCATGCCCCTCTGGGAAGCGGCAAAGGTTGGGGAATGCAGGCGCGGCTGCGATTCTAAATTTTGATGAGAAATGGCGCCGGATAAAGTTCTATGTCCTCACCGCCTATCTATGTCAGCCAGAATCTTTCCTGCTATCCACTTTGAGTACTTTTGTTTGATGTACGCTTCAATCCATGCCACTAGATGGTCTTTGAATGTTCCCTTGATGACTTGATGAAGGATATCTGGTGAAATTGTTTCGTGTATGTCCGCACAGGGAAAGTTGCATGTGAATGGCTGTAGCACAGGCATTAGCAATAATACACTAATGATGAGAAGTTTGATCAACATACCATAATTCCGGCAACAATTCCAAAATCAAACCACAATGTTTTTTCATCGAATGCCGCCATCGCTGCTTTTGTCAGCTCATGTGAGCGTCTCCCGCTTAATCCATGAAGGTCAGATGCATTGGCCATACATCTAGCAGTGCATAGTATGTTAGTTTATTCATTTACTTTCTCTTGAGATTTGCACTTGGGACACCAGCCTTGTACAATACATGACAGAAGAACTTGCTCCGGATAATCAGCAATATATGGCCCGAGTCCAAAAACCGTTCATTGAAAATGGCCATCTCTGTAGCATATGACCTCTGGCTTCTTCATGCCTGGTCGTAATGATTTGAGAATATGGGTCATTGAGCTATGGAACAGCTGTCGACGGAATCATCGGAATTCCTTGCTGTCATCGTGCTCCCTGTCGGCTGTAAAACAATAAGAAATAACTGCCTTGACTGAATAGATACATACTCTTTGGGATGGAGAGAAATGCAATCAGAGAAACACCGTTTTGGTGTGCGCATCGCACGTTGTTATGGATTGATCCGTTTGGCAGATAGAGGGGATAGTATTCATTTTGCCTGGTTGTGACAGAAACGGTGGTCTTGTCGCTGCCCAAGATAATCGGACAAAACGTCACTCCATGATTTTCAACATCTTTTGCAAGAATGTCCTGGAAAGTTGCTCAGTTCGTTATCTGAAGCATGGAGATATTTGATTCATACAGCTTGGTCCCATGCCCACTGACCAGACATGAAATTCTGTTAGTGCCTCACATTTGTATCGTACTCGGTGATTTCTTTTGGAGCACAGTCCATCTCGTCTGCAAAATCACGCCTAGCCAATTGTGACTTGGGGACTTCATGGGGATCCCAAAACCAAATGTCAAAAGACTTCAGTTTCCATGACACATCACAATCCTCCTCATCCTTTGCATTGTACGATACGGAGAATGATTTCCATGGAATATCTCCAAGTTCTGTCGCGTCAATGGTATTGTACAGGTCCACAGCACCTGAAAATGGCAGATCGCAGCCTAACGGTAAGGTGCGAGCCCAGATTTGCATTAGATCATCGATCTGATCTTGTGGCATCTTGTTTCAGCGAAATAATAGGTCTGCAAGCTCAAATGATTCCTTGGATGAATACAGGGCGTAATCGGTGGGAGAAGGGTTGTTCCAGGATGGCAGCAGAGCCCCGTCAGGCAGAAACATGCCAGTTTGGTCGCAAGGACGACCTACATGTGCAATGATGATCAAAAAATATCTGGAATGATATGGGATACATACCATTGATGGAAGGATGAATGTGAATCTTCTCATGCTTTTTGCCAGCTTCTGGAGGAGGCGGAGGTTCATGGGCATCCTGCGGAGGGTCTTCCTGCATGCCAGAGTCATGGTTGTCATCGTCATCGTAGTCAAAATCCGGTGTGAAGTCTCTTGGTCTCAGCACAGGTGAAAGATTACGTCATAGGGGTCCTCGCGCTGCCAAAGCTCGCAGCTTCTCCGGATGAGTTCTGACATGGTTATTCAGGCCTGTCCAAGTGGTAAAGAACTTGTTGCATTTGGGTATAGGACATGGTATATTATGAGGCTTGAACTCAGGTGTGCACGGCATTGAGGATGGTGGATTTCCTAAAATGTGTGACAGACGTCAAAACACGTCAATTTTTCTAAGTCCACTCCACACATCTTGATCTCTCCCCACATCCTCTATCACCATGCCCCCAAGGTTTACACCACTCTCATGCATGACTACCTGTGAAAAGAATAAAACTGCCCACCCAGGAATGGTTGATTTACGCAGTCCTCGCCGTTCTACTGCTGAGGTGCAGGAAGCTCGGCGAGAAGCCGGAGAAAAGGAAGCTGATCTTGAAGCACGACATCAAAGAGCTGTTGCAGAGCTCGCCGCCATTGAAGATAAGCTTTGCTTGGAAGACAAAGCATGAGAACTTGCACATAATAAAGGCAGTAAGTGCAATTGAGCTGCTATATGCGGATCAATTACTCACCTTTTACAAAGGAAATAATAAAACCACTCAAGGAAAGTCTGTTGACGATGAAAGTGATCAGAACACATGTGGTATGTAGTAGTGAGTATCTATATGCACACAGATACTCACCAACAATGCAGAAGAATATCCCAAGAACATGGTTGATGCTGCAACAAAGGCCAAACCGATTGAAGAAAATCCAAGGAAGACGGCCGATGTGCAGAGAAAGCCAAAGCCTGCTGCTGCGACGAAGACCAAACCAATTGAATTTGTTGATGATTCAGAACTGGAAGCGGAGAAGGTCCGAAGGCCACAAGTAGCATGCATGAATGCTAAGAAAATCAATTATGACGCCGAATCAGGTGTCGATTCTGGTGGTAAGTGTCATTTCACACACCTGTGGCCAGTTTTATCACTTCCCATCATACAGATGAGTATACTGTGGATGAAGATGCGTCAGCAGCAGTAGAAGAGATCCTTAGTGACGAAGAGGAAGAGGATGATTGTGAGGAAGAACAGAAGAAACCAGCCAAAAAGACACGCAAGGACGTCAATGTGATGAGGAAGACAAAGCCAGCCCTGGGAACCCGTAAGTGCAAGGCAGCCAACCTCACCATGACTGATTCAGGGAGGTGCGTGAGAAGCGGCGGCAGCCTTGTACCAGTATTCTCATGACTTACCACATAGCGTCAAATCAAAGAAGAAAAAGAATGTCAGCGAAGAGGACGGAATTGACAAGGAGTGGGCAAACAAGAGCACCAAGAGGGCCAAGAACACCCCCACATCTACAGGCAAAGAGGTGGACGATCTGATGTTCAAGTTTGGGGGAATCATCGGCAACAACGAGACTGACACTGTCGAAGCTCAAGCCATTACTTCAAACAAGAAACCAGTCATCAAGGGCGCTTCTGGCGCATATGTTTGAGTCTTTATCTGTGTTCCCACACCGTGTAGCTGATGATTTCCAGACTATGGTTAAAGTCGAGCCAAAGCCTCAATCGGGTCCCAAGTCTATGAAAGAAGCACGTGGGGGCGACAAGAACTGGATGCACAAGCATCTACCGGCCAGTGAAAAGACCGAACCCATTTTCAAGAGGAAGGTTGTACCTCGCGTGATTAAGAAGATGGGATCGCTTAATCCTTGGATGCCGCTCACTGTAGAAATCATGCAGGACATCGTTGATGAAATTTTTGTAGAGAAAAAAGGTGACAAGGACTATATAGTGGCAGGGGATAACGTTTGGTATCGTCTGGTATGCATACATCAATTGTTTTTTCATTTGCTAACATCAATCCAAGACAAACTCCCATATTCAAGGCTGGCGTAATGGATTTGCCCAAGCTGGCATGGAGGCCGTCGAGTCCCTCATAGCAGAACTTGGTGATAATGACGGTCAAGTGCCTGCTACAAAGCAACAGATAGCAAATGAGATCACCTTGCAACTATCGAGTGTCGTCATCAAAGAAACCCCAGAGTATACCTACAAGACTTTTGCATATCAATGGAAAGTGTGGAGTGAGGATCCGGAAGAGAGAAAAGTGCATTTCTTTTTTCAACGGAATATTTGACTCAGTCATTGACTCAGGGTTTTGGACTAAACCGCCTTGTTCTGTCCACATTCGCAAATGCACACCTTGCCAAAATTGAAGGTCTGGACGATTTTACGGCAGAAAAACCAATCAGGGCATTGATAATGTCAATGCAAGCGGTACGTAGTTTGAATGTCTGTCTTGTTCTTACTCTGGTCCTGTCTTAGATCGAACGTGCTCTTGAACAGTGGAAAACGGGACAGAAACCCAAGAAAGATGACGAGAACTCCATTATACCGGCCTTCTCAAAGGACAACTATGGCGACAAGTTCAAGCGTGACACTAAGAGTGGGAAGGCTAAGCCATCGACGACACGTATGTGCCACGCAACAGTTTTCGTCAAAACTCTCAACAGCATGAGCGAAGAAGAGTGGAATGCAATTATCAACAGTGCGCATAAAGATCTTCCTGAAAAGAGAGGGTGAGCAAGCTCTTCAAGCAGCAGCATGACGCTCATTAACGATGCTGAAGACCTTGTTGAAGATCCAGAAGCCGACTTTGTTATGCTGATCTAAACCAGTAGATCCATCCAACATCCATTTCTGTATATATACTCAGTGCTTTTTTAGACACTCTGCTGAACGTATCACACACTGCAAGTTTCCTCTCGCCTCGCTCACCGTATACCCAACAGTCACAAGTTATACATCCCGCATCCATGATGGTCTACCCCTCACTTCCATTTTCACCTCGCACACGGCACCCTCAATGCTTGCAAGTTATACGCCTCGTATCGGTTCGTCTGATGCTTGCTTCACTCTTTTATATGGACCATGTTCATTTTTCGTCCCACCTCACTTCGTTGTTATTCGCATTCACCCCTACATCAGCCAACAGTCCTATTTGCATGCACATTATACCTCATTTCGGTTTTTTCAAGCTTTGCTAGCACATGAGTTCCATTTTCCATCACACATACTTGCTATTTTGTCAAGCACGCTCATGTATAACCCCAACTTAAAATAGAATTTTATTGCATGCAATTAAGCTGTACCATAAGGGAATGGAAAGCGTGAATGAGGGTACCCCTGAAAGTCACAAAGGGCCTTTGAAAGCAGAGGATGGGCTTGAGGAGCTCATGTTCCAGCCATTGAGAGTCATATGTTAACTTCTCAAAACCTCCAGGACTCTGGCAGCTTTGGGATCTTTGGCCACTTCTGGAAAGCGGCCAAAGTGGCCAAAGTGGTTTCAGGGATTTTCCTGATGTGGTGATGGTGGTGCCACCTTTTAATGCAGGTACGTTTCTAATATCATGTTAACATTGCAAATGTAGATGGAATAAACATACAATTGCCACCAGCGCAGCATGCCAGTGATCCACTCTGTGTCAGCAGCATCCAATTCATAATCATCACAAAAGTCCAAACGCTCGTTGAAAGTGATGAGAATGTTGCGATAGAATTTGGTGAGGCTGAAGTCTTGGTCATGTTCTTCAAACTTCAATGACGAGCTTAAGGCCCATCACACCTTGTTCAAAGCGTCAGTACATATGTATTTGAGAAAGATAAGGAACATACCATGATGGCGACGTATGCAATGGTTCGTGGTGTCGGAGCTCTCAGTTTATGTACAATACCTCGAGCTTGCTTCCCACCGTTCGGCTTCCTGTCCTTCCAACTTTTTGGTCCAGTGAATACGTGCCAATAAAATTTCAAGAGGAGAGGTCCCTGGAATAACCCGGAATAAAGGTTGTCCAGATCGAACTTTGAGTCGTCATAAAGGAACATGGGAAAACTTGACGCTTTAATTGTTCTATCACTGGACTGAATGTTGTTGCGGAAACATCTTAGAAGCACATTAGCAAAGTGATCAATGTGTAAACGTGTCACTTACTGGCGGTCTTTGTCGAATTTGGATATGAGCCGCATGGGGCACAGGAAGCACACCATAACATTGTTGTTCCAACCCCATGCGGCCTTATTTGATGAATTGGGGATGACAAAATCGGCCTTGCTCTTTTCATCAGGTGGTATATATGCAGGCAGGACAGTCTTGAAGGCGTGGGCATCTCCGCTGCAAGCACTGTGTATAGCCTTCATCAGCTACCAGTGGTGTTAGCATCGTTGCGCATATATGACTTGAACTTGCCAAGTCAACAAAATTGTCGAATGTATCTGGATTCTTGCGAACTTCTGATAGAACTGAAATGAAGTTGGGGACGAGTGGCACAATTTGCTCAAACATGATGCATTGGTATTGTGCATCCCTTCCCATAATCATTAGATAAGGAATGATGCTGGGCATTCATATATATTCACTTACTTGTTCATCTCCTCACGTCGACCACTCTGCCCCTGTATTCCAACCAGCAGTATGTTGTGTATGTGAGCAAATGGCTCAATTGCGAGCAGAATCCATCAAGCCACTATCAGAAACGGCTCCAACTGACATTCAATCTTGCTACACGTTGTGAGTTAGATATGAATTCAGCGCATATAGTCAACTTACTTTGATTTTGACTCTGGCTTTGACTTTGACTCCGATTTTGACTTTTTCTTATTTTTCGTCAGACCACTCAGATGCTGAGCAATCTCTTCAGCAGCTGAGAGTGACTTCACAACAGCAGTCGATGCGCTAGAGGACTCGGAGCCACTGGATGACTCTGACATGGCAGGGATAGGCTAAGAGATGGGTGAGCGTCTAATCACGCGATCATGTGTTATGCATTACACATCGCGTCAGGTTTAAAATAACTCAAGCTCTCCGAGTCTGTATAACAGATGTCAAAGCGTAGGATGACTTCAGGTAACCCTACTCCCACTGGCGCAGTCATGCATCTCACATGTCTTGGATGCAGGAGAAACTTTACCAACCACCGGGCATATGGGGGACACCATGCTTGTTGTCCCGAGTATCAAGCACTCCAGCAGGACATGCTCAGTGCATCAGGGTCCACTCATTTGGATCTTACAGAGCCGACATTTCATGATTCAACAGCCAATGCCAATTACGAGCTGCAGACGAGTGCATCAGATTTATCACTGGAAAGAACTCATGCACCATTGACCATTAAGCTACCACCTGTATGTAAAATTTAATTGCTATATCTATTTCTCGTGATTCTGATAAAAATTGGATAAATATTCACAGCCGCAATCACTTTGAGCCATGCTCTGAACCTGTTAGGCATGATATCTGGCCATCTGGCCATCCCCGGCACTCTGAACATGTGCGTCAGATGCCTGCACGTTACCTGGATGAAATACCCCCTGTAGCGGAGCAGGGGGAGCCTGCCGACAATGGCCAGAGGGGTGAAACTGTCGACGGGCCAGGGATGCATGATTCTGCCAGTGTAGGAATGGAAATCGACAGTGATTCATCTTCAAACATCTCAGAAACCTCTTTTTACAACACAGACATCGATTCATTTGGTGTATTTCGCTCCTACTTTGCTCAGCGTCCTTCATTTACATCTGCCGTCACACTAGAATCACTTTGCGACTCACCTCACTTCAACGTGCCCAGGAAAATGAAGAAATGGTGGTCAGGCATCACCAAATTGTCACCAATATTGGAAACTCAACTAGCAGATGAAGCTTGGCGACAGAATGTCATCACGAATGTTAATCATTCATATTTTCAGCCTTTTGAAAATCCATCGTCATATCTTCTTATGAAATGGTTTTACTCCGGATCCAACGCTAAGACTCTAGCGGAGATGGACTGACTTGTGCGAGAGGTCCTTCTGAAACCTGACTTCAATTGTGCCAATTTGGTGAATTTCCATGCAAAACGAGAATCACAACATGTAGATGTGATCAAAGACAAAGGATTAGCTGATTCCCTATTTCAAGCTGCTGATGGGTGGTACAAAATCAACATCAGCCTTCCTGTACCATTTGAGCGCATCAAGTATAGCTCTATATCCCATGTTCCCATCTTCACAGTGGAGTCTCTGATCTATCGGCGTCCCCTGCAGGTACTCTCAGCAGCTCTTCAGGATGCATCCCCTGACAAGTTCCATTTACAACCTTTCAAGCTCTATTGGCAACATGATGACGACCCAGACAACTCTGAATGGCTCTATTCCGAGCTTTACAATTCAGATGTGTTTCTAGACAAGCATGAACGTATCAGGGAGGCATACAAGACACAAGAATGTGAAACTATCATTGCTGCCATGATGCTTTGGTCAGATTTGACGCAGCTTGCTAATTTTGGAAACGCATCGCTATGGCCAATATATTTATATCTGGGTAACCAAACGAAATACGTGAGGTGCAAGCCATCAGCAGCTGCAGCGCACCACATTGCGTATATCCCAAAGGTATGGTTGACTATCATCTGTAGTTCTACAACTGATTTGACTTGACCAGTTATCAGATAAAATTCAAGACTTTTGTGAGGAAACTTTTGGAAAGCCGGCCACATCACACGTCCTATTGCACCTACGCCGAGAACTTGTACATGAAGTTTGGAAGATTTTACTTGACGAAGAGTTCACCAAAGCCTACACTGACGGATTCGACATTGAATTCATGGATGGCAAGGTCCGTCGAGTCTTCCCTCGCATTCTCACATATTAAGCTGATTATCCTGAAAAGTACATCGTTATTTAAGTGATCTGATGAGTTTAAGTGATAATGTTGATCAACAGAGTCTTGCTTGCTTCCATCAAGCAACTCAGCAAGTGTCCATGTCCAACCTGCCTCATATCAAAACAGGACATCCATCTCCTTGGTACTAAGCATGATGCTCGAACACGTACTTGTCATAAGCGTGCAGATGGCAATGTCTACCAATCCAAGATCAAAATTGCCCAAGATCATATTTACTTAAAGGGTGGACTACTGAATGGTTCATGGCGTGACAAGCTCCTGAATAAGGAGTCCTTAGTACCAACTCAGGTATGTGAAGCCATGTCTGATCTCAACTTCCTAAAGTAATTGCAAATTTATCATGTAGAACGCTTTTTCTCATCGATTATCAAAACATGGCTTCAATTTCTTTTCAATGTTTGTGCCAGATTTACTCCATGAGTTTGAATTAGGCGTTTGGAAGTCGATTTTCAAGCATTTGATGAGGATCCTCTATGCACAAGGGAATGACTCAATCCAAGTATTGAATAAGCAGTACAACATTCATTTTAACATTGTTTTCATACCACTTACCACTACTATCAGTTATCGGTTGATCATGCCTTTTGGACATGGAACAATACGACGCTTTCATGCAAATGCATCAGCAATGAAGAAATTAGCGGGGTGCGATTTTGAGGATTTACTCCAGGTAAGCATGTTGCTCTCGCATTCATATTCTTCCACCTTTGTTCTCATTTGTTTTCTAGTGTGCCATACCCGTCTTTAAAGACTTACTAGAAGCACCACATGAGAAGATTATCCGTGAACTCCTTTTTGAATTAGTGATGTGGCATGCCTTTGCGAAGCTCCGGCTTCACACTGAAACAACAATCAAATCCCTTGAACATTCAACGAGTCGACTCGGTGCAGCAATACGAAAATTCGAGAAAGAGACATGTTCTGCATTCACTACATTTGACCTGCCATCTGAAGATGCCGCTCAAGCACGTCGTCAAGCAAAAAATGTTGTGAAAGGTAAAACGGCGAGTGGAGGAACGTCAAAGCGGAAACCTAGGCCATTTAACATGGAAACTTATAAACTCCATGCACTTGGCCACTACACAGAGGCTATCTGATGCTTTGGACCATCAGATGGCTTTTCCATGCAAACAGTGAGGGCAATTTCTAGAAACCTTTTCTCCAACTTGTGACAATATTTTCAGGGTGAAGCTGAACACCAGAAGGTCAAGAGGCATTATAAAAGAGCATCCAAGTGTGATTACACTCAAGGGATAGCAAAGCAAAATCATCAAGAACAGCAATTTTGGAAGATCAACAAGCGGGAGAAGCTAAGGGATGCACTAGATGGTGCGCCCAACCTATCATCGAGAAATGAAGACACTCTTCCTGCTATAGCACCCGAAGTACATCATTACATGTCTCATGAGACAAAGAACAAGATTGATCTTTCGACATGGCTGCGAAAAAACAAAAATGACCCTGCTTGCAAGGTAGGATTTCAATGAAATATTATATTCATACATGTCTCATGCATGATACATGGGCAGGACTTTATTAAAAAGCTCAAAAACCATCTTTTGAACTGCCTTTTGGGTCTGGAATATGATGGCGATGAGCATGACTTCACCCCGAGTGAATGAAACCATGTAATTATCGACAACTTATCAATTTATACCCACAAGGTAATGCAAATCAATTACACAACGTATGATCTTCACAGAGCTCAAGATTTTATTAATCTCACTACTGGGAACTTGTTCTTCATGGTTCTCGGCTGCGAAAACGAGGCCCATGATAATGCCCACCCATATTGGTATGGGAGGATCATTGGGATTCATCATGCCAAGGTCATTTATATGGGATGCCAGTCATGCTTGTTAGAACCCCAAATCATGGAGTTTCTATGGGTACGCTGGCTGGGACGGGATCCAAACCACAGCTACTGTGATGGATGGACAGTGCATCAATTACCTCAAATTGGATTTGTACAGTACGAGGACGAGGCTGCCTTTGGTTTTTTGAATCTGAACCTCCTTCTCTGAGCTGTCCACCTTATTCCATGTTTTCCCCTTGGTCGCTCCAAGGAGCTTCTCCCACATCGGTCCCTCTGTCGCCTTCCTAATGAAAAGGACAAAGATTGGGATATGTTCTATGTAAACATGTGAGTATGCCAGTGTGGGATTTTATATTGTTTTTGACTCAATCTAAAATTGTAGTTTCATTGACCGAGATATGTTCATGCACTTCCGAGGTGGTGGCATCGGCCACAAGTCTTTCCAGGGGAGAATTAAGAGGTTTTGCGATGACCAATGTCCAGATGAAAAGGAGGTCACCAGCCAACAGGCAGAGCTGGAACCCTCGGAGCTTGCTGGTATGCCAGTGGATATCACTGAGTCAGAATTGGAAGATGTACCAGAAAACAAACCTATACAGCCCGGAAACTGTGATGTTGACATCGAGCTTCCAGACTTGAATGACGATGAAGGTTCGGAAAATGGTGCTTCCGAGCCAGAATCGGACCTTGAAGGAGAATCGCAATCAGACGATGAGTTGGATGGAAACCAGGAGTCAGAGAGCAAGGCTGAGGTTGACGAGGGGGAGCAGGTTACTTGGGGTATTCAGCCTGAGAGCAAAATTCATGACGAACTTGACGATGGCGAACTTGAGTACGCAGATTTTTGACTACTTTATTTGAATATATTTCAATGTATTATAATCACATCCAACTCATTACAGTGGCTAGAATTGATTTGAGCCCCCAGGATACACTCTATTCTACTCAATTACAACAGCTCAAATGTATTA
>MIPV01003100.1:0-10440 GCA_001983365.1 Amanita bisporigera | reverse complement strand
CAAAGGAAGAAACGAGGGAGCGCACTCAGAGAGTCCTGCAGCGACTCAAGGAAAAAGATCTGTTCCTTAAATTGGAAAAATGCAAATTCATCACCAAAGAAGTCGACTTTCTAGGGATGATTATTGCAGAAGGACAGATAAGAATGGATCCAGCAAAGCTTACAGGAATCAGTAAATGGCCAGAACCAAAAACTGTTAAACAAGTTCGGTCTTTCTTGGGATGTGTGAATTTCTACAGGAAGTTTGTTGGCAATTACGCAGAAATAGTGGCTCCGCTCACAGAATTGACCAAGAAGAATGTTCTGTTCACATGGGATGATAAATGCCAGAGGTCTTTCGACGCTCTGAAGGCGAAATTCTTAGAAGAACTGGTTTTAGTGATGCCAGACCCGTTGAAACCCTTTACCCTGGAGACGGACGCGTCAAATTGGGCAGTAGGGGCAGTGTTGAAGCAACGAGGGTCTGATGGAGAACTACACCCATGTGGATATATGAGTCACCGATTATCGGAAACAGAACAAAGGTACCAGGTCTATGATCGATTAATGGCAATAAAGAAGGCATTTGAAACATGGAAGCATCTTTTGAAAGGATCGCCACACAGGATTGTTGTTCACTGTGATCACAAGAATCTCTCATATTACAAGCACCCACAGCTTATGACTGCTAGACAGTCTCGATGGTGGCAGGAAATTATGGAATATGACATCACCCTGGAACATGTACCAGGATCGAAATTAATTCAAGCGGATGCATTATCACAACGCCCTGACCATGTCAATGAAGAAGAAGCGAAAGCGAAGGCAGTGCCTCAAACCATGATCTCACCAGATATGGTTATCAGATCTATCATGACATCTTGGGCAAATGAAATAACGAAATTGACGAAAACAGATAAATTCGCTCACACAATTGTCAACAGTTTAAAAATAGGAAAACTACCGCTGAAAGCGAAGCTAGCTGATTGGAAATACGACAGAGAAACCCTCCGATATCAAGGACGAATTTATATACCTGATAACGACGCATTATGACAAGAAATCATTAAATTACACCACAATCCCGCAGTAATGGGACATCCAGGACGTCTGAAGACTCTATCACTCGTCAGACGCGACTATTGGTGGCCAGGAATGGCATCCCTTGTCAACAAATGGGTAGAAGGATGTGCGCTATGTCAGCAGATGAAAGTAAATACACATTCAATCACACCGAGTTTAATGCCGATCAAATCGACCACCACAAGACCTTTTGAACAGGTTTCACTAGATTTTGTCACAGACTTACCCCAAGTAGAAGGGTTTGATTCTGTTTTGACCGTGGTCGATCAAGGCTTGACAAAGGGGGTAATATTCATCCCTTGCAAGAAAACTTTCACCGCACTTGACACTGCCAATTCATACATCAATGAAGTGTATAAACGCTTCGGTTTACCCACCACTCTTATATCTGACAGAGGACCACAATTTACATCGAAGGTATTCGAAGAAATGTGCAAGATCTTTGGAATTGATCATCAGAAATCCACAGCCTTTCATCCACAGACAGATGGAGAATCAGAACGCCTAAATCAGGAACTTGAAACATATCTCAGGCTATTCTGCGCTGATCACACTATCACATGGAAGGAATATCTCCCTTTAGCAGAATTCGTGCACAATCAGCGCCCACATCAATCTACAAAAATGGCACCGTTCGAAATTATGCTTGGAAGCGAACCAGTGGCCATACCAACTGCATTCCCTCGCATAAATGTTCCTACAGCAGAAGAACGCTTCAGATTAATTAATCAAATCAGAGACGAAGCATTAGCAGCACATGAACTATCTAGACAACTCATGATGCAAAGAGTTAAAGGCAAGACGCACCACTTTAAAGAAGGCGACCAAGTTTGGCTAGATTCTAGGAATCTTAAAACCGATCAACTGCGCAAATTTGCCCCAAGGAGAGAAGGACCTTTTAAAATAGAAAAAGCACTCGGACCAGTGACATATAAACTTCAGCTACCCCAAAGATGGAAAATTCACCCAGTGTTTCATGTCTCCCTTCTCACACCCTTCCAAGAAAATGATATCCATGGACCAAACTATTCTAGACCGCCTCCAGATTTAATTCAAGAACAAGAAGAGTTCGAAATTGAAACAATCATCTCACACCGACGAAAAGGTAACAAATGGCAATATTTGATCAAGTGGAAAGGCTATCCCATGTCTGACAACTCTTGGGAAGATGAAGAAAATTTAGAACACTCTCAGGAGACTCTACAGGACTATAAGAAGCGAAATAAAATACCTGAACTCCCAACCCAGAGTTCTAGCAATCGCCAATGTCGAAAGCAATAACCTCTACTATGTCTACCACCTCCTCCAACGCCTCCACCACCTCTAACACCTCTACCCCTCGTGCCTCGCCTCCTGTTTCCATCCCAGATGCGCCCAGGACGCCATCGCCCATATTCAGCAGCCCACCTTCTCCGCAACCTTTGCCAGTTCCTCCCAGTATGTTACCGCCCCCCTATGACAGTCCATCTGCTTTGGAAATGGCTCAAGTCACTCATTCCCTTGTAAATTTATTATCAGGAAGCGATTCCGTCATGGAAAATATGCGCAGGGTAGTTCAACAAGCCAGGGTCATGGCTACAAACATTTGAGGCAATAGCGAAGCAATTCATGAAGTCTACAATGAATTAATGGGTCAAGCCTCTCGCCCTGACAACGTTTTACACCCCAACAATGTAGCAGATATTTCAGTTCAAGGATTGGACGAACCCACAGTCACTACAGTTACCAATCACCCTGACCCACTCACCACCACCGCATTCCTTGCAGTAGAAAGTCGATCATCTTCTGTACCCCCAGCTCAGGACGAACATGATCTTCCCCCTAACAGGTTCCTGGCACGCTATGAAGATAACTATAATCTCCCCATCTTCAGCCTTACTGGAATCGAAAACATCCTCAGTTATTACCAGATTCCCTCCTTTCTCGATCGCACCATTCGCCCACGTATCTTTCACATATGGGTACTTCTCACATCTTGGTGTTTTTGCAACAGTTTATGTCATGTTCTCGAAAGAGAAGTTCGCGTTGACCTTACAGCGTTTACCACCACTCTGGTCAATTTTATGCATCGCTTCCCAGTCCCACATGAGGATCGCTTCGTTACCATCCATATCTGGGATACTATACAGGCTCTAGTAACCCTTGGAATCGAAGCATACATTGAAGAAGCACTTAGACGCACCACAGCTGGACATCAAGACAACTATTTCCATCCCAATCGCTATAATGTTGTCGAAACTGGATTAGTCACTTTACAGCGCACACCTAAAATAGATTCAATTAACCTTCATACCACTCTGGACAACGTCACACATCTAGCTCATGCGATGAACCCTACTGGTGAAGCAACAGGATTTAACTATAAACACCTACACACTATTCATCAAAAGGTCAACATTCTATCGATGCTGTATGACAAACAACTCCCACAAGCGACCTGGCGCTATCAAATCTCAGCAATTAATCAATTATACCAGGGATATCGCATTGACGGAAAAGATAAGCCCACTACTCCCTTCACCAATCCACATCGCATCAGGGAAGTCAGGTTACCAATCAGACATGAAAATGCGCCAGAAGGAGCAGTATTCATCGACCAGTGGTACCCAGTCAATTATCAGTTCGTAGGTGAAGAAAGAAGCACTTTAAGAGGATGCTATATTTGTGGCGATGCAGATCATTACACTTCACATCACCCCCAGACAGGACACATTCCTGATCAACACCCAGGGGACGAACATATATTCACACAACAAGGCAGCAGTTCTAGACGTGATGTACACATTACTAGAATCCAGGAGATGATGGACAGACCTCACAGCGGACCAAATCGCCCTACCTACACATCAGCAGCAGTAGCCACACCTCTCCCTCATCCTACCACAGCCAGGGAAGAAAGACAACGATGCAGGCCAGCCCCAATTCAAGCTAGAAGAGTAGAAGTTGACTATCACCCCTCCTCATCGCCCACCAGCCGCTCAGAGCTCGCCAACGAAACCGCCGATGTCAGGCCTCAGATAACGCGTCACAATACCCACCAAAACACTCGCTCACAACGCCAAGTGGTATTTACGACGCAGGGACTCAGACCGCCCACTAGGAATCCACCACCTCGTCTTTCCAACTCCAACAGGATTCCCCTAGGTCAGCCAAGTCGTTACCCTCAGCATCGCCCTCGACATCGCTATGGAGAAGACCCTCCAGTAGACTTCAGCTATGATGAAGAAGCCATGCACAACATGAGCACGTAGAGAAAGGACTACTATTGAGTTTCAATTTTATTTTTATATACAAATATTGATTTTTATCTTTGGAAAAGATAGACTTTTAGTTTAGAACGGAGGCTATGTTACAATCACGCCTCAAGTATGCTTGTGTAAATAACCCCTGTCCATATGCAGTATGTTTTTCCCATTATTATGCCTTCTTACTTCGTCGTTTATGCCAGAGTCTCTGTTATCACATGGTGTGTGCTCATTATCACATGCATTCCTCTTTTATCACATGCCTACCATCATTATCACATGTCCATGTCGTTTATCACATGCTACTCTCCTTTATCACATGTCAGTAGCGTAGCATGTACCTATATAAGCTCTCAATATACAGACTGGATCCCCAGTCTAGTTTTAACAGTCAAACCATTCTAGAGAACTCTCAGCTCGTCTTTGCACACTCTGACTCTCTCTATTACACTTGTGTAGGAGCTTAACAATCCCTTGTGGAGGTTCTGCTCTCGTCGCCCTTGAGGTTGACGATTCTCAACACAGTTAAGGTGTAACAGTATGGATCCAAGCAAAGTAGAGGCAATACAAAAGTGGCCAGTACCCACATGTGTAAAAGATGTTCAACACTTCTTAGGATTGGCAAATTACTACCGTAGATTTGTCAAGGACTTTGCAAAAATTGCACAACCTTTGCATGCATTGGTACACAAAGACAAAAAATGGGAGTGGATAGAAAAGGAGCCAACTGCTCTAGAAACCCTAAAAAAAACCTTTACCAAAGAACCATTACTGGTTGCTCCAGACTCAAACAGGAAGTTCAGAATAGAGTCTGATGCCTCGGATTTTGCTACTGGAGGAGTTTTATCAATGTTATGTGATGATGACAAATGGAGACCATCAGCATACTTGTCAAAAACTCTCAACAATACTGAGAGGACTGAGAGGAATTACGATGTCCATGATAAAGAAATGCTGGGCATTATGAGATGTCTCGAGACCTGGAGACATTATTTGGAAGGAGCAAAGGAAGAATTCAAGATCTGAACCAATCACAAGAATCTTGAATACTTTATGAGTGCAAAGAAATTGAATCAAAGACAAGCCAGATGGGCTTGATATCTTAGTTGATTTAATTTTAAAATTATTCATAAAGCAGGATCAATGATGGGGAAGGCTGACTCTCTGTCCAGGAGGCCAGACCATAAAGAGGGAGTGGATAGTGACAACAAGGATGTAACTCTGTTAAAACCAGAGTTTTTCAAAATTGCAGCCTTGCAGCAAGGTCACTTAATGATTGACGGAGCAGAAAAGGACATCTTGGCAAAGATCCGAAAATTGGATGCACGAGATGAAGAAGTTGTTAAAGCTGTGGAAGCTATGAAGAAAGCAGGTGTTAAAAGGATTAATGCAGGAGAATGGCAGATGGAACAAGGACTTGTCCTGTGGAGAGGAAAAGTATATGTTCCTAAAGACGAAAAATTACGAATGGAGATAGTACAACTCCATCATGACACACCCATTGCAGGACATGGAGGACAATGGAAGACAATAGAACTTGTAACAAGAAACTATTGGTGGCCAGGAGTCACTAAATTTGTTAAAAAATATGTCACCAGATGTGACAAATGCCAAAGGAATAAAAATTTCCCAGAACCACCAGCAGGGAAACTCATGCCAAACTCTGCCCCAAGTCGTCCATGGATGCATATTTCTGTGGACTTTATCACAAAGTTACCAGAATCACACAGGCATAACTCTATTTTGGTAGTATGCGATAGGGTGTCCAAAATGGCACATTTTATCCCAACATCTGAGGAAACATCAGCACAAGGATTGGCAACATTATTCAGAGACCATATATGGAAACTTCATGGTCTCCCTGAATCAATAATATCTGATCGAGGTCCTCAGTTTGCCACACAAATGATGAAAGAATTAAATGAAATGTTAGGCATTTCTACAGATTTGTCTACAGCCTTCCATCCACAAATGGATGGACAAACAGAATGAATGAATCAGGACTTATAACAGTACCTGAGAATATTTGTGGATCATCACCAAGAAAATTGGTCCGGATGGATTGCTATTGCTGAATTTAGCTACAATAATAAAATTCAGGCATCAACTAAAGAAACACCATTTTTTGTAAATTACGGAAAACACCCAAGAATGTGAATCGAGCCTAGAAGAGGGGGTAGTCATCCTGCAGCTGAAAGAAGTTCATGATGAAACACAAGCAACCTTGCAAAAATCACAAGATGACACAAAACTGTATGCAGATAGGAAAAGATCAGAAGTCCCACAATACAAAGTAGGAGACCAAGTATGGTTATCCACCAAGGATTTGCAACTTTCAAACAGACCTACATGAAAGTTGGCAGAACGATGGATTGGACCATATCCGATTAAACACATAATTTCTGCAAATGCAGTAGAACTTGACCTACCCTTTTCACAACAAATCCATTCGGTTGTGAACATTTCCAGGTTGCCTCCTTATGTCAGACCTATGAAAGGACAAAAAATAGCACTGCCACCACCAGTGGAAATAGATGGTGAAAAAGAATATGAAGTGGAGGAAATAGTAGATGTATGATTAAAAAGAAACAAGATGGAATATCTTGTCAAATGGAAAGGTTACATGGCAGAACACAATTCGTGGGAGCCCAAAGAAAATTTACAAAATTCAAAAAAGAAAATAAAGGACTTTTCTAGTAAATATCCAGGCACCATTTGAGTCATTGACAAAAGAGTCTTTGACAGTCTAAACTTTAAAAAGTATGAGAACTTCACAGAGTATCAGGGTCCAATTATTTCCAGAATAGATGTCAATGCAGTAGCAGAAACTGCACAATGGGAGAAAAATTGGAGGAAATGGAAGGGCACAGAACTGTTGATGCAGTTAGACAAACCATCAGATCAAGATGGTCCATGTGATTGCATCAGTTGTGACAATTAAAGAAACAAAGAATGGGCCCTGGAGTAGGGCCTTAAACTGCTTCCATCAGTTGTTAAAGGTCATACTTGGCCTTCCCAGTCAAACATGGGCAAGAACAAACATAACAACTGTAAAACAAAAACCAACATTCTTACCATTGGAGGATATTCCAATGTGTCACACCAATGCACTGGATTCTCGTGCTGTCAACATGAAAACACAATACCCTTACCTACTCCTCCTCATCGACCTCAACCTTGCATCACCATGTCCCACACCATTGAAATGTGGGTGGAAAGAGTCCAAGCTGGACAAGACCCATGGTCGCTGTCAGCACAGGCATTCAATGCCTGGCAGCACTACATGTATCTCAAAAGAAATGGTTTGGACAGATATGTATCCATGGAAAACTCTTAAGGCGCTGATGAGCCATGTCCAGCTGCGGTCGCGTATAGACATCGGAACGTGTTAGCGCGCAAGGCGTCTTACCATCGCAACGGAATAACACACGCGCACTGATCCCGCTATGAGAAAACAAGCAGCGTTGGACACCTCCACCTTTCACACTAGCTTGCGACCAAAGCCGTCAACGCGTCACAATTATCTGGTGCCACACACATTACTCGCAACAGGCGTCAGATACAAAACCTTCAGTAATCCTGCTACCCCACGCTACCAATCACGCATGAAGTGTCTGTCACAAGCACGAAGGATCATGCCGGTCGTCCGATAAAGAAACACCCAGCATTGTCCACGATAGGAAACGCCGTCACTCCACAGAACCAATCAGTGGGCAAAAGCTTATACCAACCCAGCGCAATGGATGTCGATCGCCGCAGACCACCACGTTAGCAAAGAGCTATATCCAGTACAAAGGGAACGAGTCCAGACCATCAGGTCGCAGCGATCGATGAAAAACGTAGTGCTAAATCGGGAAGTCACCAGCGCTCATCGATTAACCATAGTGTCAAAATGCAAGTAAAACACCGGTAGCTACAGTGACCATCTGTTCCGGTTACCACAACAACAGCGCAGTGAGCGAAATGCTCCGGAAAATAGTAGCAGGACGCATGTCCATAGGAGGAATTTGACAGAGTCCAACAATGCTAGTAGAGCTTGAAAATGTATAAAAACCATAGTATAACAGTAGTAAAAGTAATCAATCCACTGAATTTCTCCCTCTTCGAAGTCTAAAGACCACTACTTCTCGAGTTTCCGCTCTTTGCTGCATCCATACGCTTGAAGCCACCTCGCATGGGGCATGGACTTCAACCTTCATCTTCTCAGTACTCCGCACCTAGTTCCGCAAAGACACCTGCCCCCGCTGTCAGCTTCGTCACATGAAGTTCAAATACCTGTACGTCTGTGGTTACCCACGCCATGTTCTGCAGTTTGCTGCAGTTCTCTGTAATTAACCATCTGCGCTATTCCATGAGTCGCGCACCACGCAATCTAGCAGGAGTTCACGGGACTACTTCGAGCAACCTCACCAAACTACTCCCTGCCTGTGTCTAGGCTACGGAGAGATATATTAGCACTCATCTGGAAGCTGAGCCTTGAAGAGGGGGTACTGTCATGACTTGAAACTTTTCAATTTTTCACTAAGACATTTTTATTTCTTTTCTTTGTTTTAATCTAAGGTTGCAGCCAAACATTGTAGATAAGATAACGATCATCTAATCAGCACTTAGATTAGATGACGATTAGATTAGATACTGGAACTCGGTCTTGCTTATGTGGTTACACTTATGCATACAGACTTCTTTTCCCACTTACATGTTTACCTTTACATAAAAGCTAGGGTTATACAGCCTTTAGGGCTATGCACAGACCATGTACTTAGGTATATAAGATGTGCAATCCAGCACCCAGAGTCCTCATTCAAGTTCTCTTGGGTTTCCCCCTTGTTAACTCTTCTCTCCTCACTCTCAGTTAGACTGTTGGGGCCCTAAGTTGTCACAACAAGGGTAGTCCTGATACAGGTGGTGGGTGGTGGGCAGCAGGTGGTGGGTGGCAGGCAGCAGGTGGTGGATCACATGTCGAGGGCACTGCAGCAGTGGTAGTGGAGTGGAGGGGGGAGGTGGCAGGGTGGAGGAGCAGGCAGCAGGTGGCAGGTGCATAGTATAGCAGCAGGGTGCATGGCAGGCAGCAGGTGGCAGGTGGCAGGAGCAGGTGGTGGGTAGCAAGGTGTATCCTGGTGGTGGGAGCAGGTGGCAGGCAGTGGGTGGCAGGTGGCAGAAGGTGCACTGAAGGTGTGTGATGCATCAGGCAGGTGGTGGAAGGTGTGCAGAAGCCTTTTGCATACTAACATTGCCTGTGATTACACAAGGCAATGCATCATTAGCTGCCACAGGTGCCTGCCCTCCCCTCCCAACCTCCCATCAGTTCAGGTGGTTTGGAACTGGTTCTGACACTCTGCCAAGAGCCTGAACAAGAACCAGAACCAACAGGAAGAGCCCAAAGTTCAGAACCAAACTTCAGGATCACTAGGATCAACTGAAATGATCATGTAAATTTTTTTGGCATGCTATTTCTATGGAACTTCTGCCTACAAACATTTACAAAGATTATTTTGTATCTTTTAGCTGTATGTTAAAGAAAATCTTAGAAAAAATGAGCATCAATTGGAATAGATTATCTATTTGAACCAAAAGCAAGGCTTTACAGGCCTGGACCCTTTTTTGATTTTTTTTCAAATTTTTCTGTCCATGGTCCAGACACTGCACCTGAGCCAATAAGACCAAGTCCTTTCAGGCCTCAGAATCTCATGACTCCTCGCGATTACCGCCAGGGAACATTTCCGCTTAGTTGCATCTTGAGGGGAGAAGGGAAAAGAACGGCGAGTGGAAGATCTCGTTTATTTCTCTTACATGACTCTCTAATGCAATAGCCTCTCTGGATCTAATCATCACTTTTGACATCTGCAGAATCTTGACAAAGATGCTCAAGGTAAGAGCCAATCATCGGCATTAATAAACCACAAACTGGTATATGAGCGTACGGTGGCCTTTCTAAATGCACCACCCAATCGCCGCACTAACCTCCCTCACACCCCTATGCTCCGACAGCTCCAAAGCGAACGCTAGACATTCTCGCTCACGATCTTTCCTGCCCTGCAGTCCGTAAGCTTTCGCAAGGAAATACCACGCCTCGGGCACATCCCAAGCCGGACCGCGCGTAAGGTGGGAAAGAAGTCCGGCGGCGAGATCAATGT
>MIPV01003080.1:21022-34526 GCA_001983365.1 Amanita bisporigera | reverse complement strand
GTGCAAAATAAGGTGCGCTGGGATATGGGGTGGGTGCCAGGGTGAAAATGTCGTGCGCTGGGGTGAAAACAGGTGCACCGGGATATGGGGTGGGTGCCAGGGTGAAAACATCGTGTGCCAGGATGTACATGGTGTGGGGTGGTGCACCAGGGTGAAAATGTTGCGCACCGGGGTATGTGGTGCAAAATACGGTGTGCCAATGTGGAAATATGGTGTGCCAGGTGTAAACGAGCGATTGACGAGCATTGGGGGGTGGATATGAGCACCAGAACTCGGTATAATGAAAGAAATTGCAGACGCACCTTGCCCTCTAGTTCCTTCTCCTGTATCTCCTTGTACTCCTCCTCTGCATCTGATTCTTGAGCTGCCGACTCGGAGGCAGGGGTGCTGTTGGGCTCGTTTGATGACGCGCCCATATTGCTGGTGCTCGCCTGGCGTTTCAAGGGCCTGTGCAAGGTGGCTGCGAGTGTGGTGGGTCTGATCGTTTCGGCATGCTTTTGTTTGAGCGCCAAAGTGGCTTGCGTGGCCACTCCGTCCTTCTTCATGGTCTTCTTGGGATCGCGGTTGCCAGAGCGTAAGGTGGGGCCTCCAGATGGTGTCAGGAAAGCCCCTCGTAGTGTAGATTGTCATAGTTCTGCCTGATCAGCCATTAAATTGAGTGATTGGGATGTAACTCACCAGACTCTGTTGCTGGTACACCCCTTGAGCCCATTGGTTGCTTGTCAGTCTCAGAGTTGCAAAACTCTATTTCTGATGCATCTTTGAGGGAACCATCTGGGTTGAGTGCAGCCATGACGAAGGGATGCAGGATGCACGATGGCAGCTGGTGTTCGGGAATGACCAGGCATGTGGGAATGTTGCCAAATTTTGCTCGTCCTCTTCCCTCGCTCCTGCCCTCCCACCTCCCAGCCTCCCATTGGTTCTGGCGGTTCAGAACTGGTTCTGGTGCTCTGACAAGAGCCCGAACCAGAACTGGAACCAACAGGAAGAGCTTGAACTGGAACCAGAACCAAACCCGAACTGTTGGTTCGGTTCAGCCAGTTCCAGTTTGAACTGAACTTCGGGATCCCTAGTTTGAGAATGAAAAATTGTATGCATTGTGGGAGTTTTCTTGATGCTGAGAATTTGGCATGAATGGGAGCATAGTTCTGCGCATATATGCTATTGAGTTTGAGGTGTCTGCAGTTGTGATATGTGACCATGGTACTTCTTCTTTTACAATTGTCTCCTGGCTTTATACTCTAGTAGAACTTCCGCAGCATTACCCAGGTTGCACTCAGGTTCCCACAAGTTGTCATTTGATCCGTATCCTTTCCATTTGACCAAATATTGATATCCTGCACCATGTTTTTGGTGTGCGAGAATTGCCTCTACCTCATATTCTTCATTTCCATTTACGAGATCAGGAGGTGGCATCGTGTAGTTTGGTCCATGAGCTTTGGTTTGTCTGTAAGGGGATAATAGGGATGCATGAAACACAGGGTGAATGCGCCATTGCTTTGGCAATTTCAATTTGTACGTCACCGGTCCCATTACTTGTTCGACAACGAAGGGTCCTTCTTGTTTAGGTGCTAGTTTTCTTGACTGATACAGAATGTGTAAATTTCTATTTTTGAGCCAGACCTTATCACCTTTTTCGAACCATATGGATTTGTCCCTTCGTCATTTTGCCACTAGTTGTCTAGCTAATTCATGCGCTGCTAGTGCTTCCTCCCTTGCTTTTCGTAACTGTAGTAGTCGTTCTTCTGCTGCAGGTGTACTCATTTTGTGGGAAGCAGTGGGGAGCACTACAGGATTGGTTCCATACATTAGTTGAAACAGCGACACTTTGACAGCATCATGATGTCGGTTATTATGTGCAAATTCTGCGATTGGGAGTAATCCTTTCCATTTGTGTGGTTCATTAGTACAGAACATTCAAAGGTAGACTTCTAATTCTTGGTTGACTTGTTCTGTTTCACCATCAGTCTGTGGGTGATATGCTGTGCTCATCCTGTGATCAATTCCTAGCGCTTTTCTGATTTCTTGGAAGACTTTTGCTGAGAACTGCAATCCTCTATCTGAGATGAGTGTGTCAGGGAGGCCAAATCATTTGAAGATCTTGGTAATGTATATGTTTGCCATCCCCAGAGCATCGATTGTTTTGTTGCATGGTGTGAAAATTACCCCCTTTGTAAGACCATGGTCCACCGTGACCAAAATAGAGTCGAAACCGTCTGAAAGAGGTAGATCAGTGATGAAATCCAGGGTGACTTGTTCAAATGGCCACGTTGCTTTCAATTGAATTGGTTGATATGCTGGTGTGTTTGGGTGTGTGTTAACCTTCATCTGTTGGCATAATGTGCAACCTGTGATCCACTCCTTTACATGCCTGTACATCCCTGGCCACCAATAATACCTCTTGAGTAATTCTAATGTCTTAAAGCATCCAGGATGTCCTGATGTAATTGCTTTGTGTATTTTCTTGATCAAATTTGCACGCAATCCATCATGATCAGGGACATAGACCGTCCCTCGATAGTGAATTAATCCATTTACATATGTCCAGTCCTGAAGCTGTGATTTGATTGGTGGAGCACAGTGCTTCTCAACTACCTCAATCAGAATTTGTCCAAAATCATCTTTTGACATTGCCTTTTGAAGATCTGTTACCAAGCCTTCTGCAATCAAGTTAATGAATCGTTCAGGAGGTAAAACCATCATTTCTTCTGGCTGTTCTTCATTCCCCATATGATCTGGACATCTTGACAGTGCATCAGCTTCAAACATTTTTGTTCCAGGGATGTGTTCGATGTGTAGGTCAAACTCGGATAAAAACAAAGACCATTGTGCTTGTCTGGGTTTTAATCATTGTGGTGTGCAGTAAAATGACAGGTTTTTGTGATCACAATGTATAATTGTTGTATGCAGTGACCCGTGTAATAAATGCCTCCAGGTTGCAAGTCCTTTGATGATCGCTAGTAGTTCCCAGTCATAGATCTGATAATTTTGCTCCATTGGGGTTAATGCATGTGAGATAAATCTGCAAGGATGTAAGGCTCCTGTTTCATCAGCCTGTTTTAACACTGCTCCGATCGCTTTGTTAGATGCATCAGTTTGGAGGATGAATGGTTTTGTCATGTCCAGCATCAATAGTACTGGCATGGATGCGAATTTCTCCTTTAGTTCATGAAATGATTTCTGCTGTTCTGTGCCCCATGTGAATGGTGTGTCTTTTCTGGTTAGGTTGGTAAGTGGCCTTGCTAATGATGCAAAATTTCTGATGAACCACCAATAAAAGTTTCCAAATCCAAGGAATGATCGAACCTGTTTAACTGTAGAAGGGGCTGGCCAATCGGCTATTCCTGCCAGTTTGATGGGATCCATCTGTATTTGCCCTGGTTTGATGATCATACCAAGAAATTTGACTTCTTGTACAGCAAACTTGCATTTTTCAAGTTTCAGGAAGAGATCATTTTCCTGTAGTCTCTGAAGGACGCGTTTTGTTTGTATTTCTAACTCTTCTTTTGTATTGGCGCAGATTAGAAGATCATCCATGTAAATAATGAGCCATCCTTTGTTAATCATAACCTGAAAGTACTCATTCATCATTGTCTGGAATGTCGATGGTGAATTGCAGAGACTGAAGAACATTACTGTTGGTTCATAAAGGCCCCTATTTGTGATGAATGTGGCCTTCCATTTGTCCCCCTCCTTGATCTGGACATTGTTGTATCCCCATCTGAGGTCTAGTTTTGTAAAATATTGGGCGCTGGATAATTTTGTCATTAGATCAGAAACAAGGGGTAGCGGGTAAGCATTTTTGATTGTCCATTCATTTAGATATCTGTAATCCTGACAAGGTCTTAGAGCGCCACTTTCCTTTTTCACAACAAAGAAGAATGGAGAGGCCTGTGGGGATTTCAACGGTCTAATGTATCCTTTTGCGACTTGTTCTGTGATCCATTCATCCAGGGACGATTGTTCTTTTAAGGATAGTGGGTAGATCTTGCTCACTTTCGGACAGAAACCTTGTTTTAGTTTGATCGCATGATCCCAGGGTCTAGTTGATGGGAATTGCTCCAAGGCTTTCTTTTCAAAGACTTCCTTCCATTTATTGTATTCTGATGGTAAGGTAGTTGGCAGTTCATCTTTTTTGAGCTGGTGTTCCAGTGATTGAGAAGTCAATGTCTTTACTCTGATCCAATAATTGTCTTCTCCCCACTGTTTACTGTCGAGAGCTATTTGCCAGATTGGTCAATTATCTTCTTTTTCAATTTGTTCCAACTGGACTGTTTTGCTTTTCCAGTTAATCGTTGGATTATGTTTTTCCAACCAGGGGATTCCCAGAATTAGACGCTGCTCTCCTAGTTTCATGACCAGGAACCAGTTGTCATATACTGTTCCCCCTATGGAGTACTTAATGCATATCCTGTGAGTAATTTCTCCATTGGTATTGATTGTCCCATCAGCGTTTCGTACTCGAAGTGGTTTTTGTAATTTTTCCTTCCACAAGTTTTTCATGATTTCTTCATCAATAAAGTTTCCATCAGCTCTGCAATCAATTAGTGCAGAGGTTTCAGCAGGTAGATCGGACAATAGAACAGGGATCGAGATTCTTCTGACATTGTTTGATTGTACGATTATCCTATATTCCTCTTTTTGTGCTTCAGTTAATTGTCCTGTGGGCATTGCATTAACCATCTGATTGGTCCCTGTTTGATTGCCCTTGTTAGAGTTTTGATTGAAACTAGATCGCACTCCTGATCTGGATCCTTTTCCCATAAGTCACATAGTTTCCCAGGCGAAGTGGAGCTGTTCTGCTTTTGTGTAAGCATCGTTCATGGTTTTGTAATCCATCTGATGTTCTAGAACTTTGGTAGCGATGCTGTCTGGGAGTTTTCGAATGAAAGCTTGAAGTTGAGTGGTTAATCCAGTAAGGCCAGTGAGTTTGATCAGGGTATGGAATTTTTGGATATATTCAGGGACTGAAACTTCCCCTCCTATGCTTAAATTGGCTAGTTCATTCAGGGCCCTGACTGTGCTGTTAATTTCTCCCCAATTGCCAATGAAACGTTGATGGAATGTTTCGTAGTTATTCCATTGTATTCCTGTTGCTTCTCCTTTGTTGGTGTTTAACTCGCCTCAAATGATCATTTTCCAGTTGTCCAGTTCTGGTACTAAACATGCTAATCTTTTTTTTGTCTTTGCCCTTATAGTTATTTTTGTTAAGAGTGAAGAAATCTTCAAGGGAGTCTAAAAATGACTGCACCTCTGTTCACTTTCCTGTAAAGACCCTGATGGGCTGCAGTTTGATATCTCCTTTGGTAACCTCTGTTGTGTTGGCCATTTCTTCTTTGGGTTCTTCTTCTTTCTTTAGTTCTTTGTCTAGTTCGTCCCTTTTTCTTTGCAGAACTGGTACCAGGCTGTGACAGTTTCAGGTGGTACTGCAAAAAACACTGCTCCTAGACTGAGTTTGTGGTATGGTGCAAACTCTGTCCACCAGGTAAGTTCTGGTTTGGTGATGGGCTTTTCTAGGAGAAGGTGTTTAACATCGTATTCTTTGTTGTACCACTCAATCCAGAGTTTTCTGGGTAATTCTTCGTCTGGGTCTCCTTTTTTGTATTCTCCTGTAAAATAACTTTCATCGATAGGGATGTTCTTCTTTACTCCTCTCCAACACCACTGGTTACTGAGTACAGAGAAGAAGACTTCAGTTCTTTCGAGATAGAAATCTCTGTCAAAAATGACTGCTCCATTAGGAGGTCTTTCTTTAAAGTCTTTGAGATCAATGATGTCTTGCTAGTGACAATGCACTGAGCAGTTCCTTGAGTTCCAACTTATGTTAGGACGATGCCTTCTTTGTCATACTTAGAAACGACAAACAGAGTCTCGGTCTGCTCCCAGTCATGACTACTACTAATAGGACGATGAGGATGCTAAGTCAGATGATGATGAAGGTCCTTAGCTTGATGTGTTCAGCGATGATTCAGAGGCTGAGAAGAAGGTAAAACTCATCTAAGTTGGAACTGAGGTACTACTGTACAGGAGGGGTCTTTATATACATTTAGAGAACAATAGAGATGACGAAAAAAGGAAGAAAGGCTGTAGCTACCTGAGAAGGAAAGATGAAGGTAACTACTAAATGGAAATAATGTCCAAGGCAATACGTATGGTAATGATGATGATGTAACTAGGATATGTCTGTCCACTGAGTAATAACAATGATGAGGAAAGAAAAAGAAACTGTAATACTCTTGAGTGATTCTAATGTCTTAAAACATCCAGGATGTCCTGATGTGATTGCTTCATGTATTTCCTTGATTAAATTTGCATGCAATCTGTCATGATCAGGGACATAGACCTTCCCTTGGTAGCAAATTAATCCATTTGTGTATGTCCAGTCCTGAAGTTGTGATTTGATCGGTGGAGCATGGTGTTTCTCGACTACCTCAATCAGAATTTGTCCAAAATCATCCTTTGACATTGCCTTTTGGAGATCTGTCACCAAGTCTTCTGCAATCAAGTTAATGAATTGTTCAGGGGGGTAAAACCATCATTTCCTCCAGCTGTTCTTCATTCCCCATATGATCTGGGTGTCTTGACAGCACATCAGCTTCAAACATCTTTGTTCCAGGGACATGTTCAATATGTAGGTCAAACTCAGATAAAAACAATGACCATCGTGCTTGTCTGGGTGTTAATTGTTGCGGTGTGCGGTAAAATGACAGGTTTTTGTGATCACAGTGTATAATTGTTGTATGTGGTGATCCATGTAATAAATGCCTCCAAGTTGCAAGTCCCTTGATGATTGCTAGCAGTTCCCGATCATAGATTTGGTAATTTTGCTCTGTTGGCGTTAATGCATGTGAAATAAATCCGCAAGGGTGTAAGGCTCCTGTTTCTTCTGCCTGTTTTAACACTGCTCCAATCGCTTTGTTAGATGCACCAGTTTGGAGGATGAATGGTCATGTTACATCTGGCATTAATAGTACTGGCATGGATGCAAACTTCTCCTTTAGTCCTTCCAATGATTTCTGCTGTTCTGTACCCCATATGAATGGTGTGTCTTTTCTGGTTAGGTTGGTAAGTGGCCTTGCTAATGATGCAAAATTTCCAATGAATCATCAGTAGAAATTTCCAAATCCGAGGAATGATCAAACTTGTTTAACTGTAGAAGGGGCTGGCCAATCGGCTATTCTGCCAGTTTGATCAGATCCATCTGTATTTGTCCTGGTTTGATGATCATACCAAGAAATTTGACTTCTTGTATGGCAAACTTGCATTTTTCGAGTTTCAGAAAGAGATCATTTTCCTGTAGTCTCTGAAGAACACGTCTCATTCATATTTCTAACTCTTCTTTTGTATTGGCGCAGATCAGAAGATCATCCATGTAAATAATGAGCCATCCTTCATTAATCATGTCCTGAAAATATTTGTTCATCATTGTTTGGAAGGTTGATGGTGAATTGCAAAGACTGAAAAACATTACTGTTGGTTCATAAAGGCCCCTGTTTGTGATAAATGCAGCTTTCCATTCGTCTCCCTCCTTGATCTGGACATTGTTGTATCCCCATCTGAGGTCTAGTTTCATAAAGTATTGGGCGCCAGATAATTTTGTCATTAGGTCGGAAACAAGGGGTAGTGGATAAGCATCTTTGATTGTCCATTCATTTAGATATCTGTAATCCTGACAAGGTCTTAAAGCACCACTTTCCTTTTTTGCAACAAAGAAGAATGGAGAGGCCTGTGGGGATTTTGATGGTCTAATGTACCCTTTTTTGACTTGTTCTGTGATCCATTCATCCAAGGACAATTGTTCCTTTAAGGATAATGGGTGGATCTTGCTTACTTTTGGAGAAAACCCTTGTTTTAGTTCGATCACATGATCCCAGGGTCTAGTTAATGGGAATCGCTCCAAGGCCTTTTTTTCAAAGACTTCCTTCCATTTATTGTACTCTGATGGTAGGGTAGTTGGTGGTTCATCCCTTTTAAGCTGGTGTTCTAGTGATTGAGAAGTCAATGTTTTTACTCTGATCCAATAATTGTCTTCTCCCCATTGTTTACTGTCAAGGGCCATTTGCCAGATTGGTCGATTATCTTCTTCTTTGATCTGTTCCAGCTGGACTGTTTTACTTTTCCAATTAATCATTGGATTGTGTTTTTCCAACCAGGGGATTCCCAGAATCAGATGCTGTTCCCCTAGTTTCGTGATCAGGAACCAATTGTCATACATTGTTCCCCCTATGGAGTAATTGATGTGTGTTCTGTGAGTGATTACTCCATTGGTGTTAATTGTTCCATCAGCATTTCATACTCAAAGTGGTTTTCACAACTTCTCCTTTTGTAAGTTTTTTGTGGTTTCTTTGTCAATAAAATTTCCATCAGCTCCACAGTTGATTAGTGCAGAGGTTTCAGCAGGTAGATTGGATGATTGAACAGGGATCGAGATTCTTCTGACATTGTCTGATTGTACGATTACAGAATCAAGTGCTAATTGTTCTAGTCCGTTGGAGGAAGTGTCAACTGCTGCCTGACACTTCCTGATCAAAAACCCTCCATTTCAAGTTTGTTTAGGAAGGTGTTCCTTTCTTCTTCAGTTAATTTGGTCAACATCGCCCTGATCGTTTTGATCAAGCCTCCTGTTTCTTTGGTGGATTTTTCCTCAGTGATTGAGCAAATATTTCTGCCCTGGGAGGAGGATCCAGATGAATTATTGTTGCACTTAGGGCAGTTCCATGAAATGTGTCCCTGTATGCTGCATCTGAAACATTTTCCTGCCTTCCTATATTCCTCTTTTTGCATTTCAGTTAATCGTCCAGTGGGCATTGCATTAACCATCCGGTTTGATCCTGACTGACTGCCCCTGTTAGAGTTTCGATTGAAACATGATTGATTTTCCGATCTGGATCCTTTACCCATGAGCCTCATAGTCTCCCATGCAAAATGGAGCTGTTCTGCTTTTGTATAAGTGTCGTTCATGGATTTATAATCCATCTGATGCTTGAGGACTTTGGTTGCGATGCTGTCTGGGAGTTTTCAAATGAAGGCCTGGAGTTGAGCAGTTAATCCAGTAAGGCCAGTGAGTTCAATCAGGGTGTGGAATTTTCAGATATATTCAGGGACTGAAACTCCCCCTCCTATGCTTAAATTGGCTAGTTTGTTCAGGGCCCTGACTGTGCTGTTGATCTCTCCCCAATCAGCAATGAAACATTGATGGAATGTTTCGTAGTTATTCCATTGTATTCCTGTTGTTTTTTCTTTGTTGGCGTTTAACTCACCTTGAATGATTGTTTTCCAGTTGTCCAGTTCTGGTCCTAAACATGCTAGGGTATATCTGATCTTCTTCTCGTCTTTGCCCTTATAGTTATTTTCATTAAGAGCAAAGAAATCTTCGAGGGAGTCTAAGAATGACTGCGCCTCCGTTCGCTTTCCTGTAAAGACCCTGATGGGCTGTGGTTTGATACCTCCTTTGGTAACCTCTGTTGTGTTGGTCATTTCTCTCTTGGGTTCTTCTTCTTTCTTTAGTTCTTTGTCTAATTCGTCCCTTTTCTCTTTGCAGAACTGGTACCAGGCTGTGACAGTTTCAGGTGGTACTGCAAAAAATGCTGCTCCTAGACTGAGTTTGTGGTATGGTGCAAACTCTGTCCACCAGGTAAGTTCTGGTTCGGTGATGGGCTTTTCTAGGAGGAGGTGTTTAACGTTGTATTCTTTGTTGTACCACTCAATCCAGAGTTTTCTGGGTAATTCTTCATCTGGGTCTCCTTTTTGTATTCTCCTGTAAAATAACTTTCATCAGTAGGATGTTTTTCTTTACTCCTCTCCAACACCACTGGTTACTGAGTACAGATAAGAAGACTTTGGTTCTTTCAAGATAGAAATCTCTGTCAAAAATGACTGCTCCATCAGGAGGTCTTTCTTTAAAGTCCTTGAGATCAATGATGTCTTGCTAGTGATGATGCACTGAACAGTTCCTTGAGTTCCAACTTATGTTATGGACAATGCCTTTCTCCATCATACTTAGAAATGATGAACAGAGTCTCAGTCTGCTCCCAGTCATGACAACTACTGATAGGATGATGAGGACGCTAAGTCTGACAATGACAAAGGCCCTTAGATTGATGCGTTCAGCGATGAAGAAGAGGCTGAGAGGAAGGTAAAACTCGTCTAAGTTGGAACTGAGGTACTACTGTACAGGAGAGGTCCTTATATACGTTTAGAGAACAATAGAGATGATGAAAAAGGAAGAAAAGCTGTAGCTACCTGAGAAGGAAAGGTGAAGGCAACTACTAAATGGAAATAATGTCCAAGGCAATGTGTATGGTAATAATGATGATGTAATTAGAATACGTCCGTCCACTGAGTAATAACAATGATGAGGAAAGAAAAGAAACTGTAACAGCAACTCTGTCTCCAAACACATTTGTCTGATGTATGATTCTATATGTTTGTCTTCAATGGTGGTGTCATCTTTTGTCCAATTGACAAAATCAACAGCTCCTGTTGTCCAGTTAATTCTAGGGTTGATCCTATGAAGCCATGGTAATTCTAAGATCACCTTCTGATCACCTAACTTGGTTACATAGAACCAATCTTTGAAACCTTGTTTGTTTATTCTATATCACATTTGAATTTTATATTGCAAGGATCCTGCCTTGTTGAGTGTTCCATCAACATTTCTAACTGGTAGTGGCTTCTGTAGTGCTTCTACTTTGGTCCAATCAATGATTGAGCTGTCAATGAACTTTCCTTCTGCTCCACAATCAATAAGGGTGGTTGTTTTGGCAGTTTTCAGATTAGAACATTCAGAGATTGGAACGGATATTTTGTATTGGCTTGTGGAATATACTTGTACACCTCTGATAGCTAATTCTTGTTCTATTTCGTTGATTGAGATGGGTGATGCCTTTTTACACTCATCTCCATCTAAAAACCCTCTTCATTTAATCGATTTTGGATGTGGTTGGGAAGGCCTTTGCTCATTTCTCTGATTATTCTGTATTGTGCTTTGCCATCACTGTAACCAGTTTCTTCCTGTTCTTCTTCTTGATCCTCTTCTTCTTCTTTGGCATCTATAGCCCTGATTCTGTGTCCTTTTCCTTTCCAGTTTCGGCATTTTCCTCTTTCGGAATTTCCTGTTTGCCTTGGCTTTCCTCTACCCCCTTTTGTCAGTCCCCTTTGTGCTTGATTTGGGCAATTTGCTATGTAATGTCCAATCTGTCCGCATCCATAACACTTGGCTGATGAAGCAGTGTTGTTTGCTGTCATTGTTTGTCCAATATTAACTCGATCTAGGCCCATGGCAAGCTGATCTATATTCATTGCATCACTATCTCGATTGTGCAATCTGTGGGAACTAGATCCATAGGAACTTCCACTCATTGATCCAAGGATCGAATCAGTTACCTCATTCTTTGAGAGTGTCATAAGTGGTAATGGTGGTTCCTGATCAAATTTGGATCTGTGTCCTGTCAGGCAGTGTTTGCATCATCATGTAGATCTTCATCACTTCATCTGTTATCTTTGCCTCATGAATTTTGCAGTCTACTTTGGCAATCCACTGATTCAGGGGTGTCCCCTTCTTTTTCTTCTTCATTAGCCAATTGAGAGCGGTTATTGGCTTTTCTACTTCTCCCCAATCCTTTTCCAACTTCCTGACAAAGGCATTATAATCATTCCATGATGCTGGCATTTCATCAAGTTCCTTTACTGCCTGGTTTCGCCATTCTCCAGCTAAACCTTTCATGTGATTTAATAGCAGTAGGATCTTGTCTTTAGGGCTGTCATCATAGGTGTCTTTGTAATGTCAGAAATATAGATTGTTTTGGGCAAGAAAGTTGTTCAGTCTGGATCATTTTCCTGTGAAGTATTCTGGAGGATCTAATTTTGGTCTGTTTTTACTCGAGTCTGTTGCCATTTTGGGCAATTTTGGTGGTTCTCTGGGTGGTGGAGGAGTAAGGGTTTGTTGTCTGAACTGGAACTGAGTTTTGACTTGTGGAAATGTAACTGGGATGTTGATATCTAGATGGGCTAGTCCTGTAGATAAGGGATCTGTAGGTGGGTCAAAATATTCAATCTGGAGATCACTTTCTTCATCCTGAGATCGTTCACTTGATGCTTCTTTCTCTTTTTCTGACTCTCCTGAAGAATCTTCTTCTTCCTGCTGTCTATGTGGTCCAAGCTCTGTAAATATGGGAAGGGAATAGGGCGATGATGAAGGGATAGGGGTGCACTCTGCTGCTAACTGTTCTGGCTGATTTTCTTTTAACCAGTCTTCAAAAACTTCAAGTGGGAGATGTTCTTCTGGTTCTCCTGTGCTATAAGTTCCTTCAAAATCACTGTCTGGTGCCCTTCATTGTAGAAGTTCTGAGATTTCATACTTCCAACACTTTTCCCTGTGATAAAACACTACAACCTGTGAGTCCTTATAGAATTTTCCCTGAAATGCAACTGCTTCATTGGGTGGTCATCTTGGAAGCTGTGGTTTGTAAAATTCGCTGTCTGGAACATTGCCTGCAAAATATCCTTGAGAAGATAGATGTGTCCAACTCTTTCTTCCTCAATTAAATTTGATGAGTCGTCTGTATAGGATTTGTTTATCTGATGCAGGATCATCCTCAGAGGCTGTGGGAGGGTGTTTATGTGTTTGGGAGGGAATATTGGCAGTGTGGATAGGTGGTGAGTGAGCTAGATAGCTGGCAGAAGTGGAGAGGAGTCTAGTTTTATTGTTACACCTTAACTGTGTTGAGAATCATCAGCCTCAAGGGCGACGAGAGCAGAACTTCCTCAAGGGAGAGTTAAGCTCCTACACAAGTGTAAGAGTGAGAGTCTGAGTGTGCAAAGACGAGCTGAGAGTTCACAAGAACGGTTTGACCATTAAAACTAGACTGGAGATCCAGTCTGTGTATTGAGAGCTTATATACATACAGGCAAGGCAACTGAGATGTGATAAAGTAGACTTGCATGTGATAAATATTATAGACATGTGATAAAAGTGGCAGGCATGTGATAAAGTACGAATGCATGTGATAATGAGGACTCTGGCATAAACAACGAAGTAAGAAGGCATAATAATGAGAAACACATACTGCATATGGATAGGGGCTTTTACATAAGCATAATTGAGGTGTGATTGTAACAGATTATGCCTTTCTAACCAGGGAATTCCCAGAATTAAACGCTGTTCTCCCAGTTTTATGATCAGGAACCAATTGTCATATACTGTTCCCCCTATGGAATAATTGATGCATATCCTGTGAGTGATTACTCCATTGGTGTTAATTGTTCCATCAGCATTTTGTACTCAAAGTGGTTTTCATAATTTTTCCTTCTGTAGATTCTTCATGATTTCTTTGTCAATAAAATTTCCATCAGCTCCACAGTCAATTAGTGCAGAGGTTTCAGCAGGTAGATTTGACAATTGACCAGGGATCAAGATTCTTCTGATATTGTTTGATTGTACAATTACAGAATCAAGTGCTAATTGTTCTAGTCCATTGGAGGAAGTGTCAACTGCTGCCTGACG
>MIPV01003080.1:6977-21012 GCA_001983365.1 Amanita bisporigera | reverse complement strand
CCTGATTAAAAACCCTCCATTTCGAGTTCATTTAGGAAGGTGTTCCTTTCTTCTTTGGTTAACTTGGTTAACATTGCTCTGATCATTTTGATTGATCCTCCCTGTTCTTTGGTGGATTTTTCCTTGGTGATTGAGCAAATATTCTCCTCTGGGAGGAGGATCTGGATGAGTTATTGTTGCACTTAGGGCAGTTCCATGAAATGTGTCCCTGTATGCCGCATCTGAAGCATTTTCCTGCTTTCTTATATTCTTCTTTCTGTGCTTCAGTTAATCGTCCAGTAGGCATTGCATTGATGGTCTGATTAGATCCTGATTGACTGCCCCTGTTAGAGTTTTGATTGAAACTAGATTGATTTCCTGATCTGGCCCCTTTTTCCATGAGCCTCATAGTTTCCCATGTGAAGTGGAGCTGCTCTGCCTTTGTATAAGCATTGTTCATGGTTTTGTAATCCATCTGATGCTCCAGGACTTTGGTACTGATGCTGTCTGGGAGTTTTCGAATGAAGGCCTGGAGTTGAGTGGTTAATCCAGTAAGGCCAGTGAGCTCAATCAAGGTGCGGAATTTTCAGATGTATTCAGGGACTGAAACTCCTCCTCCTATGCTCAAAATTGGCTAGTTTGTTTAGGGCCCTGACTGCGCTGTTGATTTCTCCGCAATCTGCAATGAAGCATTGTTGGAAAGATTCATGATTGTCCCATCACAGTCCTTCCTTTTTCCCTTTGTTGGTGTTTAACTCATTTCAGATAATCATTCTCCAGTTGTCTAGTTCTGGTCCTAGGCATGCCAATGTGTACCTAGTTTTCTTCTCATCTTTGCCCTGATAGTTGTTCAAATTGAGGGCGAAGAAATCATCGAGGGAATCTAAAAATGATTGTGCCTCTGTTTGTTTCCCTGTAAAGACCCTGATGGGCTGCAGTTTGATATCTCCTTTGGTAATCTCCATTGTGTTGGTCATTTCTTTCTTGGGTTCTTCTTCCTTCTTTGGTTCTTTGTCCAGTTCATTCCTTTTCTCTTCACAAAATTGGTACCAGGCTGTGACAGTTGTTGGTGGTACTGCAAAGAATGAATTCACTAGGCTAAGTTTAAGATATACTGCGAATTCTGTCCACCAGGAGAGTTCGGGTTTGGTGATAGGTTTTTCTAGAAGGAGATATTTTACATCATGTTCCTGGTTGTACCACTCAACCCAGAGTTTCCTTGGTAGCTCATTGTCTGGATCTCCTTCTTTGTATTCCCCTGTAAAATAGCTTTTGTTGATTGGGATGTTCTTCTTTACTCCTTTCCAACACCACTGATTGTTGAGTGCAGAAAAGAAGACTTCAGTTCTTTCTAAGTAATAGTCTCCATCAAAGGAAACTGCTCTGTTAGGAGGTCTTTCAAGGTTCTTGGGATCAATGATGTCTTGCTAGTGACAATGCACTGAGCAGTTCCTTGAGTTCCAACTTATGTTATGGACAATGCCTTCTTCATCGTACTTAACAATGACAAACAGAGTCTCAGTCTGCTCCCAGTCATGTCAGCAAGTTTATATGTGACAAAGACACTAAGTCAGATGACAACAAAGGTCTCTAGGACAATGCATTCAATGATGAGCAAGAGGAGGTCTTTTCACTTGGCCAGGTATTCCGCGTGGATTCCTAGGACTCCACTGGGGATATTCCCAGTCAGTCCCAGTGAAATTTAAAAAAAACACACCAGCTAAAATGGCATGAAAGTTCCTAATGTATTCCTAGTGGACTCCCAACTCAGTCCCAGTCCATTCCCACCCCAGCACTGGGATTATGGGTAGGAATCTGAGGACTGTCACCTATTGTGTGGCACATATTCTAATGTCACAGTGTGACATCATGACATTTTCATTATGATTGATTATCTTGTTTGATTTATCAAATGATGGGTTTTGATTAGATTCACAAGACTTTTGAATTGGTGAGTAGCCAAAGTGTTGTAATATTATGTGACTTTTTCAGATTTCTTGCTTATGTCATTATTTCACACCATGCCAATCTTTACAAAACAAGCAAACATTGGGGCAGTTTTTTGACCCACTGTATATGCCTCTATGGTCCCCCCATACTTCCTGCTCCTTATATTCCAAGTATCTTCACACATATATCTTCTTCCTCTGGTGGGTATTAACTGCATTTCTTCAAACAATAGTTTCAGCTCCTCAAAGTAGTTTGGTAGCATTCAAGGCTGCTTAGGATCAAATTTTGGCACTCCAGTTGCTCCTTGTGCAGGCATCTTCCTTTTGCCTCTCTCTTCACAATTGTCCATTTTTTGCTTCAGATGTCCAGGTGGTGATGGTGGTGGTGTCTTTGGTAGTGATCTAGGTGGGGTCTGGTCTTTTGGTGGTGGTGGGCAGTCTTGTGGATAGTGTTGTTGATCTGGGTAGGGATGGTGTCTTTGGTGGTGGCGGTGGTGATGCTTCTGATCTTTCAGGGTTTCTGGGGGTCAGTTTGTTGTTGCTTGATTCACCTAGATGGAACCCAGGCTGTGATGGGTCTCCCAAGAAGAATGACTTAAATCCTTCATCACTCAAGGTGGAATCTGCCCTTTTGGATGCTTCTTCAATTTTCCGTTTTCCTGCTCTTTTGCCAATTTTATCAATTTTCTCATTGAGGGATAGTTCTGGTGCAAGTCTGAGTGTGCAGCAGGATTGCTGGGGTTCTAATTGATTTTGAGCAAAGAGTTTGGATGAAGCAGCTTGTGTTACAATCACACCTCAAGTATGCTTATGTAAACTCTGCTCTTGTTGCCCTTGAGGTTGATGATTATCAACACAGTTAAGGTGTAACAATAAAACTAGACTCCTCTCCACTTCCACCAGCTATCTAGCTTGTGTTGAAAATGGTGATAACACATCACACAAACATCCTACAATATGTACAAACATACCAGAACATACATATCATACTATAGATCAACTTTAGTTAATAGTAGTTAGCTTCATTTGTTATATTTCTATTCCTATACCTGGGGTGCGATATAGTGGACACCAAAACTCATGCCTTGGAGTACATTTTGGCTATGAACCACCATACAGCCCAATTTTACATATATGTATGGGTAATACTGTACACTTGAGAATATTTGCTACATAATAGATTACTATTATCAACATCTATCAGTCTTAGCATTGTTCAACTGAGGGTTATAACTGCATCTGACTGGTGTTTCATCAGTAGTCAGTTACAAGTTTGTTACCAGTTTCTAACAGCTTGCTCACCACCCATCCACACTGCCAATATTGTTAGAAACTGGCAACAAAGTTTGTAACTGACTACTGATGAAACACCAGTCAGATGCAGTTATAACCCTCAGTTGAACAATGCTAAGACTGATAGATGTTGATAATAGTGATCTATTATGTAGCAAAGTTCTCAATTGTACAATTTTACCTGCACATCTATGTAAAATGGGGCTATATGGTGGTCCATAGCAAAAATATACCCTGAGGCATGAGTTTTAGTGTCCACTATATCGTGCCCCAGACATAGGAAAGAATTTGGGATGGACTTTGAGTAAAAGAAAGAGAAGTATAACAAACTAAGCTAACTACTATTAACTAAAGTTAATCTATAGTATCATATGTATGTTCTGGTATGTTTATACATATTGTGTGATGTTTGTGTGATGTGTTATCACCATTTTCAACAAGGGATGCATGAAACACAGGGTGAATGTGCCACTGTTTCAGTAGTTTCAATTTGTACATTACTTGTTCAATTATGAAGGGTCCTTCCCACTTGGGTGCTAGCCTTCTCAACTGATATGGAATGTGCAGGTTCTTATTTTTGAGCCAGACTTTGTCCCCTTTTTCAAACTGAATGGATTTGTCTTTTTGTTGTTGTGCCACCCACCAACTGCCTGGCTAATTCATGCACTGCTAGAGCTTCTTCTCTTGCTTTCCATAACTGCTGTAATTGTTCTTCTGCTGCTGGTGTAGTCATCTTATGGGAAGTGGTGGGAAGCACCACAGGGTCCATTCCATACATTAGTTGAAATGGTGATGCTTTTACAGCATCATGATGTCAGTTATTGTGTGCAAATTCTCTCTCTCATTGAGAGGGTCTGACTGGCTAACCTGAGCTCCTAAGACAGGATGAACAGCACTCCCCCAATAGTATAGGAGTCATGTGACGCACGCTGTGAAGCACGTACCCCTAAGATAGTCTGCATGCTCTTCAAGCAGGTGGTGATCTGCTCAGTGATGGGAGGATTGCATGGTGTAGATGAAGAAAATATATTATGTGATTCCATGATGGTCCTCATGAATAGACATGTTGGATCGCTTGACATGGGTGACTGGATCAAAACAGTCTCAGTTTTTCACTGTGAATTCCCCTAGTCTGGTGGTGCACCAGAAGGTGGTGGTGAGACATGCCCATACTGCTGTGTTGAGGGGTGTTGAGAGTGTCAGTAGGGACTTGATGGTGACCATAGTGGAGGTGAGAAGTGGAGGGTGTTTGGCCTTCTTGGCATCAGGTGGGGCTATGTTGACTGCCATGCACAAGATGGAGTCGATTGTTGGTTTGTTGATGTCAAAGGTTAGGCTGTGTATAATGTGCCACACCTGCAACCCACACAAGTAGTTGGAGATGGTTGATGGGGAGTAGATTCCTGCAAGTGCTGCCCCAAAGACCTCTACTAGGGCATGCAGCACTGGGGCCCAATTCTCTTCTGAGATGTTCACTCTGTCACAGAATGCATGGTATGCTGCCAACCCTGAGCCATATGTTTCTACTGTGCTGGGCACCCATGCCTGTTGCAGGACTGATTCAAGCCTGTTTATCATGGCCAGTGTGAGGGGGAGTGTGTTTGCTTGTGGGTCAGCTGGGATGTGGGACTGTATTGGGTGCCATTTGTGGAGTTGTTCCCTGGCTGCACATGAAGGTTGTAGGAATTCTGGGGATATGCTGGAGGAAGTGCTTAGCTGCAGCAAGTTGATGAGAGGGAATGGGTGAGGGGGTTTGCTTATTGAAGGCAGGTTGTTGTTGCTAATCCTGGCACTCTCCAGTGCCTGCTCCAATTTCAATTGCTTGGGGTGCAGCCTCCATGGTCAGCTGCTGCCAAGTGAGTTCGGTGCCACCAAGGGGGGCTCGCCCTGCTTCAGTCACACTTGTTTGGGCTCTGGAAAGTAGATGCGAAGTGAGGGGAAGGAAAGATGTATTTTATGAACTGCTATGTGGATACAGGCTGCCTCATGTACTACTATGTGTGTACTTGGTCCATTAACTATCCTGTTCTGGGCTTCAGTGGCAACAAAAGGGTGCTGAAGGTCTCACCTTGGCTCATCGGCACTTGTCAGTGCCTCAGATAGGTGTTGCAAGGTCCAATGTCCAACAGTGCATGGATGTGAGCTTCCAGCATTGGTTCCAGCATAGCTGGAATCAATCCATTACACCTGCAGGATAGTTTTGAATGTTGACATCCCTGTCAACCAGTGTGGGGTTCAGTGGTGGTGTAGATGAGTGGTTGGCAGCCTGGGTGTGCTGTTCAGAATGAAGGAATCAGCAGTGGCAATGATGCTTGGCAGTTGTGTTAGAAACTGGTAACAAACTTGTAACTGACTACTGATGAAACACCAGTCAGATGCAATTATAACCCTCAGTTGAACAATGCTAAGACTGATAGATGTTGATAACAGTAATCTATTATGTAGCAAATGTTCTCAAGTGTACAGTATTACCCATACATATATGTAAAATTGGGCTGTATGGTGGTTCATAGCCAAAATGTACTCCAAGGTGTGAGTTTTGGTGTCCACTATATCGCGCCCCAGGCATAGGAATAGAAATATAACAAATGAAGCTAACTACTATTAACTAAAGTTGATCTATAGTATGATATGTATGATATGGTATGTTTGTACATATTGTAGGATGTTTGTGTGATGTGTTATCACCATTTTCAACACATCCTTCAATCCATTCCTTCACATGTCTGTACATTCCTGGCCACCAATAGTCTCTCTTGAGTAGCTCTAATGTCTTAAAGCATCCAGGATGCCTGATGTAACTGCCTTGTGCACTTTCTTGATTAAGTCTGTGCGTGATCCATCATGATCAGGTACATAGACCTTCCCTTGACAGTGAATTAATCCATTTATGTATGTCCAGTCATGAAGCTGTGATTTGATCAGTGGAGGTCTGGGTGTTAATTGTTGTGGCATGCAGTAGAATGGCAGGTTCTTGTGATTGCAGTGAATAATTGTTGTATGTGGTGATCCATGTAGTAGATGTCTGCAGGTTGCAAGGCCTTTGATGATTGCTAACAGTTCTCAATCATAGATCTGATAATTTTGCTCCATTGGTGTTAATGCATGTGATATGAATCCACAAGGGTGTAGGGCCCCTGTTTCATCTGCTTGTTCCAACACTGCACCAATTGCTTTATTGGATGCATTGGTTTGGAGAATGAATGGTTTTGTCACATCCAGCATCAATAGTACGGGCATGGACACAAATCTTCTTTTTAGTTCTTCAAATGATCTTTGCTGTTCTGTGCCCCATGCAAATGGTGTGTCTTTTCTGGTGAGATCTGTAAGTGGTTTTGCTAATGATGCAAAATTTCCAACAAATTGGCGATAAAAGTTCCCAAATCTGAGGAATGATCAGACTTGTTTGACTGTAGAAGGGGCTGGCCTATCAGCTATTCCTGCTAATTTGATCATGATCAGATCCATTTGTATTTGTCCTGGTCTGATGATCATTCTGAGAAATTTGACTTCTTGGACTGTGAATTTACACTTTTCAAGTTTCAGGAACAGATCATTTTCTTGCAGTCTTTGGAGAATGCATTTTGTTTGGGCTTCTCATTCTTCTTTAGTGTTGGCACAAATTAGGAGATTGTCCATGTAAATGATGAGCCATCCTTCATTGACCATGTCTCAGAAGTATTCATTCATCATTGTTTGGAAGGTGTCCAGGGATGATTGCTCCTTCAGGGATAGCAGGTAGATCTTGCTTACTTTGGGAGAGAATCCTTGCTTTAATTTGATCACATGATCCCATGGTCTTGTTGATGGGAATCATTCTGAGGCCTTCTTCTCCAAAACTTCCTTCCATTTTTTTTTTTATATTCTGATGGCAAGGCAGTTGGTGGTTCATCCCTTTTGAGCTGATGCTCAAGTGATTGGGAAGTCGACATTTTTACTCTGATCCAATAATCATCTTCTCCCCATTGTTTACTGTCAAGTGCTAGTTGCCAAATTGGTCAGTTATCTTCCTCTTCTATTCATTCCAGTTGAACCATTTTGTCTTTCCAATTAATCATTGCGTTATGTTTTTCTAACTAGGGAATTCCCAGAATTAAGTGTTGTTCCCCTAGTTTTGTGATCAGGAACCAATTGTCATATATTGCTCCTCCTATGGAATAATTGATGTGTGTCCTGTGGGTGATTACTCCATTGGTATTAATTGTTCCATCAGCATTTTGTACTTGAAGTGGTTTCCATAATTTTTCTTTTTGTAGGCTCTTTGTGATTTTTCATCAATAAAATTTCCATTGGCTCCACAGTTGATGGGTGCGGGGGTTTCAGCAGGTAGATCAGATGATTGAACAGAGATCAAGATTCTTCTGATATTGTTTGATTGTATGATTACAGAATCAAGTGCTAATTATTCTAGTCCTTTAGAGGAAGTGTCAACTGCTGTCTGACACTTCCTGATTAAAAACCTTCCATTTTGAGTTTGTTTAGGAAGGTGTTCCTTTCTTCTTCAGTTGATTTGGTTAGCATTGCCCTGATCATTTTGATCAAGCCTCCTTGTTCTTTGGTGGATTTTCCCTCAGTGATTGAGCAAATATTTCTGCCCTGGGAGGAGGATCCAGATGATGGTTCCTTGTCCTTGTCTTGTTCGTTTTTCTTTTCTTTGCAAAATTGGTACCAAGCTATGATGGTCTCAGGTGCTACTGCAAAAAATGCTGCTGCTTGACTGAGCCTAAAGTGTGCTGTGAATTCTGTCCACCAGGAGAGTTCTGGTTTGGTAATGGGTTTTTCTAAGAGGAGGTTCTTACTGTTGATGAGCTTTGGCTCAGCATTGGCTGGAGCTGGGCTTAGTCAAGCTTAGTCAGAGCTAGTTACATTGTCACCAGGTCACATAGTCACAGCAATAGAGTACCTTGCCCCCTCCTAATCGTTTGAGTTTTGCCTCACTCTCGAATCTCTCTCATCAATGTTTGTTCTGAATTGCAGCCACCCCCTCATCACACAAGTGTCACAGTGTCATGCAGCACCCATCAAACGCATCTGTGCACCCTTGGAAAGTGCTGGGAACCTTCCAACCTGCCCCAACCCTCTGTCCCTAATGGCCTGTACTCCTGCAGTGCTGGAGGGAGGCTTATCAATGTTGTATTCCTTATTGTACCACTCGATCCAAAGTTTCCTGGGTAGTTTGTCATCTGGATCTCCTTCTTTGTAGTCTCCTGTAAAATAGCTTTCATCAATGGGGATGTTTTTCTTTACTCCTCTCCAACACCACTGGTTGCTGAGTGTGGAAAAGAAGACTTCAGTTCTTTCGAAATAAAAGTCTCTGTCAAAGGGGACTGCTCCATTAGGAGGTCTTTCTTTACTGTGTTTTTCACATCACATGATGGTAGCCAATTTTGGAAAAAAAATCTTGGAAAAATGGGATTGTCATAACTCACTGAATTCTCAATGGAATTTGATAAAAATTAGCGGAATCAACTCGCAAAGCATCCTAGTTTATTTCTAGAGTAGACTGAGCCAACAAAAAACACTTTTAAAAAACCATGTATTTGCGCTGTGTGGAGCCCAATTAGAACTATCTAGTATGAGTAACTACAGTCCATGCATCTCTAAATGATGCTGCTTGCCCTGAACTTCTCAATATCCTCCTCTGCATACTGGAAAATTAGTACAGCAATGCCTTTCTAGTATGAGTAACTACAGTCTATGCATCTCTAAATGATGCCACTTGCCCTGAACTTCTCAATATCTTCCTCTGCATACTGGAAAATTAGTACAGCAATGCCTTCCTTGATCCCTAACCATTGTGCCAGATGCTTCAGTTTGATGAATTTTGGTGAAAGTTGGGTGATCTTGAAGAACCCTTTGTCATCTAGCAGATGCCCAAAGTCCGAAAAACATATACCATCAGGGCGGCATTTGTCGTCAGCATCCAATGCCTGTAGCCACTTGGTAATTCCCAGGAGCTCTGGGTTGAGTACAGATTGAGGCAGCAACATTGGCATTGTTGCCATTGGGACTGTGACAGGAAAGTTGCTGTTGGGCTGAAAACTAGGCATCCCCTGCCTCAGGGGCTGGTATGTCCATGGGGGTATAATAAATTGATAATTCTGTTTGTCCTGTCATCCGCTCTGTCCTCAAAGAAAACTGTTACAATCTTGGGCTTGTGACTTGAAAGCTTTCCACTTGCAAGTTGCTGAGGCACCAGAAGTAGCCTCATTGTTTGCTCAAATATCTCAAGTTTGTTGGAGGACTGAATTGAGGTGGTTGATGTCTTTGGTTTGTCATCAAGTTTGTAGTGTAGTTGGACAATGTTAGGGTGTCTTCCAAGCTTCTCTGCAACAGTATTACGAAGGTCTTCATATGAGATTGATGATCTGATGATGAATGGGACATTACTTCCACCAGGCTTCTTCACAGCAGCTGATATCCTGAAAACTGAAACAGTGTCAGTGGCATGCCACATCCACATTGCTAAACTTACCACATGTTTCCAGATCAGAGACATCACTTGCAACTGACTCAGCATCATCTGCAACTCAACTGGCTGAGACAGAGTGCTTCATCAGTGAGCTAGTTGTGAATGAAGATGAGGTCCCATTGCTTGTTGAACCCAAGGATGCCAGGTTACCTGGACCCTTATGTTGGGTGTGTGCCAGTGGTGGATGGATCATCTGAGTCATTGATTCCTGACTCAGAACTTTGCTTTCTGCCAGCTGGCCAGTGCTCAGGAATTCCCTCCCCTTTTGTATCAGGTGGCTGGCTAATTGAACTTGAAGGAGCTGAGGAGGCTGCTGAGATTGTGGGCTGACTCAGAGGGAGGGAGCATCCATGTGTAGTAGTTTGGTTTGCTGATGCAGCTGTCGAGCATAGCTCTTTCTTTCTACTTTTAATGCAGGCACTGCAGGGAGAGTCACCATTCCACTCGCACTTGATTTTGTGAGTCCAACACCATGAGCATGCACTGCATTTGGCACCTGGTAAAGCCTGCTGAACCAGAGCATGGGATTGAGTAACATCTAGGTCATAGTAGTGAGACACAAGCAGAGTTGCTAAATTTGATCTGCTTACCTTCACTAGGAACTGTTGGCAAGTCAACTGCTGCCTTTGACAGCTTCCTTGTCTTGGGCGGCATGCTCAAGAGCTGCAAGGCCACGTGTTCAACACAGCTTGCTGTATCATGTCACTTACGTCATTATCCTGTACTGAAATAATGCTCGACAGGTTTTGAAAGTACAAAACAATGCTCTCAATATAAACTAAGTACAAGACAGGTTACAGGATACACAGTATATGGCATCATTGATAACACAACATATGTACAACTTGAAGGAATTCCTAAATGTACTCACAATACCTGTACCAGCCATAGCAATCTTCAGGAGTTATGACATAGAGTGCTGTGCACAAAGAAGCGCATATCTCACGATCTGACATCTGTGTCATTGCCATGCACACATAGTCACCATTTTGGCGCAAATGATATTTCATGGCTGAGAATGCTAGTTTGATGGGATTGAGGTTGGGCAAGTATGGTGGTAGGAACTCACAACACATACCTCTAATGTAGCATGAGAAGTATCTTGTGATTTATAAGACGACAACTAACTCACCTTGATTCAATCATCTCAATGATGTCAGGGTGTTTGTGAATACAACAGTTGTCCATAATGATAACAGAGTTGGCATGAGGGAAGGGGTTCATTTGATCCAGTAAACCGCTGACAAAACTTGTGAACATATCTGTGCAGAATGACCCTTCAATAATCTCACAATGTAACATGCCATCATTCATTGATATTGCAGGTAACACGGAGAAGCTTAAGAATGTGAAACACTTCAATATTGAATATATTTGATCACTTACCAATGACCTCGTACAAAAAAGGCCTTCCTTTGAGCCTTAGTGCCATGAATAGACCATGTGTGCTCTCTGTATGTTGTCCTGCAATCAACTGAGCTTTCATCCACAAAAACAAGTTGACTGGCATCATACTGGCTAATCCTTGTGATATATTTGAGTCTCTTCTCAGCTGAACACTCTGCTGCAACATGGGTGAGCTATCAAATAGATTGGTCAGTGCAGAACTCATATTTGGCATCCTATGATGCACCTTCTTCAGTGTGAACCCTCCTGACCTCAAAGCACACCAAACCATCGACTTTGACACCTGTACACCACAGGTTACCACCAGCATCTCTTGTAGTTCATCAAGATATGTATCTGGCATATCCTTGATTTTGCCAAACAGTAGCTATGATATTTTTAGCTTATCATTGCCAAAGATAAGAAATATAGGAACTTGCAGCTAGTTCCACATCCCAAAGTGCCTTCTGAGTTCTCCCAGGTTGTTCCTTCACTTCTGTGAGAACACCATGGGACTTGAAATGTTGCAAGATGCACTTGATGGAATGGAGTGAAATTCCAGTGTAAAATGTGATATCTTCATTTGGTAAAGGTGATGATCGTTGTAAGACTATCTCTTGCACTGGGTGGCTGATGGTTTGACCTTGAGGCATCAATGACGTGGTATGCAGAGGCTGTTGAGCACAGCCCAACTGATCTCCCCACTTCCCATGAACCTCAAATTTCAAAAGTATTGACTTCATGCTTGGTCTACTCTAGAAATAAACTAGGACGCTTTGTGAGTCAATTCCACTAACTTTTATTGAATTCTGTTGAGAATTCAGCAAGTTATGACAATCCCGCTTTTCCAAGTTTTTTTCTTCCAAAATTGGCTACCACCATGTGATGTGAAAAACACAGTAAAGTTCTTGGTATCAATGATGTCTGGCTAGTGACAATGCACTGAGTGGTTCCTTAGAGTTCCAACTTATGTTATGGATGATGCCTTCTTCATTGTACTTAGAAATGATGAACAGAGTCTCAGTCTGCTCCCAGTTGTAACGACAACCAATATATTGATGAAGATGCTAAGTCTGATGATGACAAAGGTCCTTTGTTTGATGCATTCAGCGATGAAGAAGAGAGGTGATGTCTTAGTGTTATGGACGATGCCTTCTTTGTCGTACTTAGAAACGACGAACAGAGTCTCAGTCTGCTCCCAGTTGTGACAACTGCTGATAGGACGACAAGGACGCTAAGTCTGATGATGACGAAGGCCCTTAGGTTGATGCACTCAGCGATGAGGAAGAGAGGCGATGATTCAGAGGCTGAGAGGAAGGTAAAACTTGTCTAAGTTGGAACTGAGGTTCTACTGTACAGGAGAGGTCCTTATATACGTTTAGAGAACAATAGGGATGACGAAAAAAGGAAGAAAAGCTGTAGCTACCTGAGAAGGAAAGATGAAGGTAACTACTAAATGGAGGTAATGTCCAAGGCAGTGCGTATGGTAATAATGATGATATAACTAGGATATGTCCATCCACTGAGTAATAACAATGATAAGGAAAGGAAAAGAAACTGTAACATTACCCCCTTTGTATGGGAGAAGTCACCGACTTCTTCTAATTGCCCTGTCCCCATCCATTGTTACTGTTGTCACCCCCCATCCATCGCCGTCAGTTTTGTCATGCCAATTGGTTATGACGTCGATGTCGGCTATAGCGGCATTGATGAGTTTTTGTGTCGCCCTCAGTGTGAGATGGAGGTGTTGGATCGCCATGCAATCCTGAGTGGATTCTTGTTCTGGGACAGCGGAGTGAGGGATCTCGATAGAATTGTGGATGATGGCATCAACCTCCATTATGACTCTGACTGCCGCATGGTGAAGGTCAGAGGTGACGGCTGCAAGGTTCTGGATGGGGCTGGAGGTGGTGGCAACGAAAATGTTGGTGAAGTTGGACATTGCAAGGGAGGAGATGATAAAAAGTAGGCAAAGATTTGAGACAGCGGGGGTGCATCGAAGACTGTGGATATCCAGAATGGATTGGGATCCTTTGAGTTTTTATGCTATTTTTATAGAGATCAACCATTTCAACCGTTTCCTTCATTCCCAAGGCTATTTTCAAATTCTTCGTCATCCAGTGTGATTAATTTGTCTATATTTAGCCAATTGCTTGTAACATTTCTGGTTAGTTCCTCGATCATGGGTTCTTCATATGAAATGTCCCATATTGGATCATCCATGGGTCGTTGCAGGATCGCTTGAAATAACTCTTCTGCAAATCGTTCAGCAGACGTAATTGATATAGGGGATGTTGGTATTGTTCCTGGATCAGAAGGCGATTCCATTTCATCGTAGTTTTCATGGTTTGGATAGTAGTATTGCCATCCATTATTTGTTCTCCTGATGATACTCCGGACTCTGGGGTATCCTGGTTCAAATTCATGTTGGTTGTAGAATGGTGGGTTTGGAGTGCATGGTGGAGGAGGTATCTGGCGGTCCGTGGCAATTGTGTAATCTGGTGGGAGAACGAAAGGGGTGCACAAAGGGATTACTTGTGGTGGGAACATTTCGTAGTATATCGTTCCTAAGTCTTCCCATTGGTTGCTAATTTCTTCCGTTCTGCTGTCACTGTTATCTCTTCCTGGATCTTCGGTTGTCCATGTGTTATTAATGATACTATAAGACCTGTTATCAATCCAATCGTTCAACATCTGAATGGCTTCTATATTTTGTCTTATCCTCTTGTCGCATCATTCAGGGGTATAGTAAGATGGGTCGTGTGTGATCTGATTATGGTTATGTCTTGGGTTCAAAGGTAAAGGCCTCCCATGATAGGGATCCCAAAGTTTGGTTCTGAACTTCGGTTCGAACTGGAACCGGCTGAACCGAACTGATGGTTCGGGTTTGATTCCAGTTCCAGTTCGGGCTCTTGGCAGAGTGTCAGAACCAGTTCTGAACTGAACCGAACCACCT
>MIPV01003031.1:8852-23176 GCA_001983365.1 Amanita bisporigera | reverse complement strand
GGCCACCAAAGCACTACAGGATGTCACCAATGAGTCTATCTCACCTGATACTATGAGGAGACACCTGAAGAAGGCTGGGATGAAGGCAGTAGTCAAGAAGAAGAAGCCATTTCTTAGTGCAAGGTATAGGAGGGAGAGGCTGGACTTTGCAGAGGTGCACAGGGATTGGACAGTGGAGGACTGGAAGAGGGTTGTTTGGTCAGATGAGACTAAAATCAATTGTCTGGGGTCAGATGGGAGGAAATGGGCATGGAAGAAGGGTGGGGAGGGCCTCTGTTACGACCTAATGATTTTTCTACATTTTTATCTATTTTATCTGGAGGCCTACGGACAGGATATCACATATGGCAGGAGGCTCACACCCCAATGTTAGGACGGTCTAGGGTTATGTCAGCAAGGTGGCTGTACGGGAACACCGATTAGATCAAGAGATATGGATGATGGTCAAGTCACATCTTCTCATGGGGGCCGGGTGAGTCTGGGTTGAGGGTCTGGGTCGTTGCTGCGCGTACACGGTCATGGGGCTGAGTAGTCTGTGCGCACAGACCAGCGCTCATATGTATAAAAGGTGGTGTGTTCGTAGGTAGGAGTCCTTAAGACTCTAGATAGTTTGCTCTACCACAGCTTACTGTTCTATTGTGTCGCAATACATCTCTTCTCCACACTCTTCTCATAAGTCTTGAGGTTGTGGTTAGGCTTGTCCTAACATAATCTAGAGTCTTTATCTATAAACCCTTCATTGTTGGTCACAGCGTCGAAGCCTTTTCAAGTTTTGTTTTCAACAGACGTCTGACCTAGTGCACGTTGTGACACGTGGCCACTAGCAGCCTCGAGTACCCTAGGCAACACAACAGTATTGGGCGAGAGTAGGGGCTTCGCCGATTAGTAGACCAGGCAGGGTCGAATCGGGTACCTACACCAGTACTGCGGAATAGTGGGTGGAACCCACGAAGACAACTCAGTGGCGTGCCGTGTATCAAGGCATACAGTCTCAGAATACCAATTATGTATCGGATCTGTTGATCTGAGCACGAGGACATCTGAGTGAAGACCCAGGCACCACGTCATTGAGTCAGTTGGTGGAAATAAATCGAAGAATTGCGTGTGGGTGTGTTATTGACCGCAGCATAGAATATCCACGTTAGGAAGCGTGAGATATTGAAGAAGAGGCAACAAAGATCTATCTAGATCTCCTAGGCGACATGCAGGGGCCTTTTAATTACGTTTTGCCAAGGGCAGGGTTGTCCTTGATGGGAGTCGGCATCATGTTCGATCTCGACTGGGCGCAGGGATGCGCAGAACCAAAAAAATCATCCAAGACGGCTGTGCGGCTCGATAACCGGCAGCGTGACGCACATGTCCATGCCTGGCAGGCATGGAAAAAGGAACAAAGGCGGCAGTCTCGCCGCGAGCAACGCATATGGGAGCGCGAGGCCTGGGTGGCCGAGCAGGAGTCCCTAAAGGAACAAGAGGAGGCATGGGAAGCACTCCTTGAGCAGCGCCGAAAATCGGCCAGAGAACAAAGGGAGTACCACGCGTACTTGACCCAAATCGAGAAGGAGCGACAGACCCTGGAGGACCTGTTGCAGCAATTCGAGGCGGACTCTCCAGTGTGGGAGGCACTTTTCAATACCCCATCAAACCTTCAGCTGCTGTTGCTGGGATTTGATATCGTCACCTTGCAGCACAATGGATTGGTGCTGTCTGTGTTATGGACGATGCCTTCTTCGTCGTGCTTAGAAACGACGAACAGAGTCTCGGTCTGCTCCCAGTCGTGACGACTACTGATAGAACGATGAGAACGCTAAGTCTGGTGACGACGAAGGCTCTTAGATCGATGCGTTCAGCAATGAGGAAGAGAGGCGATGATTCAGAGTCTGAGAGGAAGGTAAGATTCGTCTAAGTTGGAACTGAGATACTACTGTACAAGAGAGGTCTTTATATACGTTTGGAGAACAATAGAAACGATGAAAAAGGAAGAAGGCTGTAGTTACCTGAGAAGGAAAGATGAAAGTAACTACTAAATGGAAATAATGTCCAAGGCAATGCATATAGTAATGATGCTGATATAATTAGGATAAGTCCGTCCGCTGAGTAACAAGGATGACGAGGAAAGAAAAGAAACTGTAACATTACCCCCTTTGTATGGGAGAAGTCACCGACTTCTTCTAATTACCCTGCCCCCACCCGTTATTGCTGTTTTCATCTCCCCATCCATCGCCATCAGTTTTGTCGTGCCAGTTGGTGAGGACGTCGAGGTCGGCGATGGCGGCGTCGATGAGTTTTTGTGTTGCCCTTAAAGTTCATCGAGCATGTTGGATCGCCATGCGATCCTGGGCGGACTCCCGATCAGGGACGGCGGAGCGAGGGACCTCGAGGGAGACGTGAATGGCGGTGTTGACTTGTTCTATAACTCTGACCGCCTGATGGTGGACATCAGAGGTGGTGGCAAGGAGGTTCTGGACAGGGCCAGAGGTGGTGGCGACGAAGACGTTGGCGAAGTCGGACATGGTGAGGGAGGCAAGAATGAAGATTTGACGGAGATTTGAAAAAACAGGGGTGCGTCGAAGACTGCGAGTGTCCAGAATGGATTGAGCTCCTTTGAGTCTTTATGCGACCTCTTATAGAGGTTGATTGTTTTGACTGCTTCCTTCATTCCCAAGGGTATTTCCAAATTCTTCGTTATTCAATTCGTTCATACTTGGCCAATGGCTTGTAACATTTTCGGCTAGTTCTTCGATCGTCGGTCCCTCATATGAAACATCCCATATTGGATCATCTGCGGGTCATTGCAGGATCACGTAAAATAATTCTTCTGCAAATCGTTCAGCGGACGTAGTTGATGTAGGGGACGATGGTATTGTTCCTTGATCGGAAGGCGATTCTATTCCATCGTAATTTTCGTGGTTTGGATAATAGTATTGCCACCCATTATTCGTTCTCCTGATGATGCTTCGGATTCTAGGGTATCCTGGTTCGAATTTGTGTTGGTTATAGAATGGTGGGTTCGGGGTGCATGGTGGAGGAGGTATTCGACGGTTGATGGTGCTTGCGTAATCTGGTGGAAGGATGAAAGGGGTGCGCAGAGGGATTACTTGTGGTGGGAACATTTCGTAGTATATCATTCCTAGATCTTCCCATTGATCGCTGTCACTGTTATCTCTTCCCGGATTTTCGGTTATCCATTCATTATTAACGATGCTATATGCCCTGTTATCGATCCAATCATTCAATGTCTGGATAGCTTCTGCATTTTGTCTTATCCTCTCGTCGCATCGTTCAAGGGTATAGTAGAGTGGGTCATGTGTAATTTGATTATGGTTATGTCTTGGGTTCAGGGGTAAAGGCCTTCCACGACATGCTTCGACCGTGACGCATCTCACGTTCTTGTCCCTGTAGTGAAATGAATATCGTCCTCGAAAGGGGTGTAGGTGGTATGGCTCTAGGATAAAGAATTGTACGTATTGTGGGAGTTTTCTTGATGCTGAGAATTTGGCGTGAACGGGAGCATAGTCCTGCGCATATCTGCTGTTGAGTTTGAGATGTCTGCGGTTGCGATATGTGACCATGATAGCTTTTCTTCTTTTCACAATTGTCTCCTGGTTTTATACCCTCGTAGAATTTCCGCAGCATTACCCAGGTTGCGCTCAGGTTCCCACGAGTTGTCGTTTGATCCGTAACCTTTCCATTTGACCAGGTATTGATACCCCGTACCGTGTTTTCGGTGTGCAAGAATTGCTTCTATTTCATATTCTTCATTCCCATTTACAAGATCAGGAGGTGGCGTCGTATAATTTGGGCCATGAGCTTCAGTTTGCTTGTAAGGGGATAGTAGGGACGTATGAAACACAGGATGAATGCACCATTGCTTCGGTAGTTTTAATTTGTATGTCACCGGTCCCATTACTTGTTCAACAACAAAGGGTCCTTCTCGTTTTGGCGCTAGTTTCCTTGACTGATATGGAATATGTAAATTTCTATTTTCGAGCCAGACCTTGTCGCCTTTTTCGAACCATATGGATTTGTCCCTTCATCGTTTTGCTACTAGTTGTCTGGCTAATTCGTGTGCTGCTAGCGCTTCCTCTCTTGCTTTTCGTAACTGCAGTAGTCGTTCTTCTGCTGCAGGTGTACTCATTTTGTGGGAAGCGGTGGGAAGTGCTACAGGATCGGTCCCATACATTAGCTGAAACGGTGATGCTTTGACGGCATCATGATGTCGATTATTGTGGGCAAATTCAGCGATTGGGAGTAGTCCTTTCCATTTATGCAGTTCATTAGTGCAGAACATTCGAAGATAGACTTCTAATTCTTGGTTGACTCGTTCTGTTTCTCCGTCAGTCTGTGGGTGATATGCTGTGCTCATCCTGTGGTCAATTCCTAGCGCTTTTCTGATTTCTTGAAAGACTTTTGCTGCGAACTGCGGTCCTCTATCTGAGATGAGTGTGTCAGGGAGGCCAAATCGCTTGAAGATCTCGGCAATGTATATGTTTGCTGTTCCCAGAGTGTCGATTGTTTTGTTGCATGGTGTGAAAATTACCCCCTTTGTAAGGCCATGGTCCACCGTGACCAAAATGGAGTCGAAACCATCTGAAAGGGGTAGATTGGTAATGAAATCCAGGGTGACTTGTTGAAACAGCCTCGTAGCTTTCGATTGGATCGGTTGATATGCCGGTGTGTTTGGATGCGTGTTAACCTTCATTTGTTGGCACAGTGCGCAACCTTTGATCCATTCTTTTACATGCCTATACATCCCTGGCCACCAATAGTCCCTTTTGAGTAATTCCAATGTTTTGAAACGTCCAGGATGCCCAGATGTAATTGCTTCGTGTGCTTCCTTGATCAAATTTGCACGCAAGCCGTCATGGTCAGGGACATAGACCTTTCCTTGATAGCGAATTAATCCATTTACGTATGCCCAGTCCTGAAGCTGTGATTTGATCGGTGGAGCGCGGTGTTTCTCAACTACCTCAATCAGGATTCGTCCAAAATCATCCTTTGACATTGCTTTTTGGAGATCTGTTACCAAATCTTCTGCGATCAAATTAATGAATCGCTCAGGAGGTAAAACCATCATTTCTTCCAGTTGTTCTTCATTCCCCATATGATCTGGGCATCTTGACAGCGCATCAGCTTCAAACATCTTTGTTCCAGGGACGTGTTCGATGCGTAGGTCAAATTCGGATAAAAATGAAGACCATCGTGCTTGCCTAGGTGTTAATCGTTGTGGTGTGCAGTAGAATGACAGGTTTTTGTGATCACAGTGTATAATTGTCGTATGCGGTGACCCATGTAGTAAGTGTCTCCAAGTTGCGAGTCCTTTGATGATTGCTAGCAATTCCCGATCGTAGATCTGATAATTTTGCTCCATTGGGGTTAATGCGTGTGAAATAAATCCACAAGGGTGTAGAGCTCCTGTTTCATCTGCCTGTTTTAACACCGCTCCGATTGCTTTATTAGACGCGTCCGTTTGAAGAATGAATGGTTTCATCACATCTGGCATCACTAATACTGGCATGGATGCGAACTTTTCCTTTAGTTCATCAAACGATTTTTGTTGCTCTGTGCCCCAAGTGAATGGTACGTCTTTTCTTGTTAGATCAGTGAGTGGCTTTGCTAGGGATGCGAAATTTCCAATGAATCGTCGATAAAAGTTTCCAAATCCAAGGAATGATCGAACTTGTTTCACCGTAAAAGGGGCTGGCCAATCGGCTATTCCTGCCAACTTGATCGGATCCATCTGTATTTGCCCTGGTTTGATGATCATGCCAAGGAATTCGACTTCTTGTACTGCGAATTTGCATTTTTCGAGTTTCAGGAAGAGATCATTTTCCTGTAATCTCTGAAGCACGCGTTTCGTTTGTATTTCTAGTTCCTCTTTTGTATCGGCGCAGATTAGAAGGTCGTCCATGTAGATAATAAGCCATCCTTCGTTAATCATATCCCGAAAGTACTCATTCATCATTGTCTGGAATGTCAATGGTGAATTACAGAGACCGAAGAACATTACTGTTGGTTCATAAAGGCCCCTGTTTGTGATAAATGCGGCCTTCCATTTGTCTCCTTCTTTGATCCGGACATTGTTGTATCCCCATCTGAGGTCCAGTTTCGTAAAATATTGTGCACCGGATAATTTTGTCATTAGATCGGAAACAAGGGGTAGCGGGTAAGCGTTTTTGATTGTCCACTCGTTTAGATATCTATAATCCTGACAAGGTCTCAAGGTGCCGCTTTCCTTTTTCGCAACAAAAAAGAATGGAGAGGCCTGTGGAGATTTCAACGGTCTAATGTATCCTTTTGCGACTTGTTCTGTGATCCATTCATCCAAGGACGATTGTTCCTTTAAAGATAGTGGGTAGATCTTGCTCACTTTTGGAGAGAATCCTTGTTTTAGTTCGATCGCATGATCCTAGGGTCTAGTAGATGGGAATCGCTCCAAAGCTTTCTTTTCAAAGACTTCCTTCCATCTATTATATTCTGATGGTAACGTAGTTGGTGGTTCGTCCTTTTTGAACTGGTGTTCTAGTGATTGGGAAGTCGACGTTTTTACTCTGATCCAGTAATCGTCTTCTCCCCATTGTTTACTATCAAGGGCCATTTGCCATATCGGTCGATCATCCTCCTCTTTGATTTGCTCCAGTTGAATCGTTTTGTCTTTCCAATTAATCATTGGATTATGTTTTTCCAACCAGGGAATTCCCAGGATTAGACGTTGTTCTCCTAATTTTGTGATCAAGAACCAATTGTCATACATCGTTCCCCCTATGGAGTAGTTAATGCGTGTCCTGTGAGTGATCACTCCATTGGTATTAATTGTTCTATCAGCGTTTCGCACTCAAAGTGGTTTTCGTAATTTTTCCTTCCATAGGTTTTTCATGACTTCTTCATCAATAAAATTTCCATCAGCTCCGCAGTCGATTAGTGCAGAGGTTTCAGCAGGTAAGTCGGACGTTTGAATAGGGATCGAGATTCTTCTATCATTGGTTGATTGTACGATTACAGAATCAAGTGCTAATTGTTCTAGTCCATTTGAGGAAGTGTCAACTGCTGCCTGACACTTCCTGGTTAAAAACCCTCTGTTTCAAGTTCGTTTAGGAAGGTGTTCCTTTCTTCTTTGGATAGTTCAGCCAACATTGCCCTGATCGTTTTGATCGAGCCTCCTGTTTCCTCGGTAGATTTTTCTTCGGTAATTGAGCGAATATTCCTGCCCTGGGAGGAGGATCCGGATGAGTTATTACTGCGCTTTGGGCAGTTCCAGGAGATGTGTCCCTGTGTGCCGCATCTGAAACATTTCCCTGTTTTCCTGTACTCCTCCTTTTGTGCCTCGGTTAATCGTCCAATTGGCATAGTGTTAACGGTCCGATTAGCTCCTGTTTGATTGCCCCTGTTAGAGTTTCGATTGAAACCGGATCGTTCTCCTGATCTAGATCCTTTTCCCATAAGTCGCATAGTTTCCCAAGCAAAGTGGAGCTGTTCCACTTTTGTGTATGCGTTGTTCATGGTTTTATAATCCATCTGATGCTCTAAGACTTTGGTAGCGATGCTGTCTGGGAGTTTTCGAACAAAAGCTTGGAGTTGAGCGGTTAATCCGGTGAGGCCAGTGAGTTCTATCAGGGTGCGGAATTTTCGAATGTATTCAGGGACTGAAACTCCCCCTCCTACGCTTAGATTGGCCAACTCGTTTAAGGCCCTGACTGCGCTGTTAATTTCTCCCCAATCGGTGATGAAACGCTGACAGAATGTTTCATAACTATCCCATAGTACTCCTGTTGTTTTTCCTCTGTTGGTGTTTAACTCGCCTCGGATGATCGTTTTCCAGTTGTCCAGCTCTGGTCCTAAGCATGCTAGAGTGTATCTGGCTTTTTTCTCATCTTTGTTCTCATAATTTTTTTCATTGAGAGCGAAGAAATCTTCAAGGGAGTCTAAGAACGACTGCGCCTCTGTTCGTTTTCCTGTAAAGACCCTGATGGGCTGTGGTTTGATATCTCCTTTTGTAACCTCCATTGTATCAGTCATTTCTTCCTTCTTTGGTTCTTTGTCTGGTTCGTTCCTTTTTTCTTCGCAGAATTGATACCAGGCTGTAACAGTTTCGGGTGATGCTGCAAAAAACGCTGCTCCTAGACTGAGTTTGTGGTATGGTGCGAATTCTGTCCACCAGGAAAGTTCTGGTTCGGTGATGGGTTTTTCGAGGAGGAGATTCTTAACGCTGTTTTCTTGGTAATTCGTCGTCTGGGTCTCCTTCTTGATAATCTCCTGTAAAATAGCTTTCGTTGATAGGGATATTCTTCTTTGCTCCTCTCCAACACCACTGGTTACTGAGTGCGGAAAAGAAGACTTCGGTTCTTTCAAGATAAAACTCTCCGTCGAAGACGACTGCTCCGTTAGGAGGTCTTTCTTTAAAGTTCTTAGGATCAATGATGTCTTGCTAGTGACAATGCACTGAGCGGTTCCTAGAGTTCCAACTTATGTTATGGACGATGCCTTCTTCGTCGTACTTAGAAACGACGAACAGAGTCTCGGTCTGCTCCCAGTCGTGACGACTACTGATAGAATGACGAGGGCGCTAAGTCTGATGACGACGAGGGCTCTTAGACCAATGCGTTCAGCGATGAGGAAGAGAGGCGATGACTCAGAGACTGAGAGGAAGGTAAGATTCGTCTAAGTTGGAACTGAGGTGCTACTGTACAAGAGAGGTCTTTATATACGTTTTAGAGAACAATAGAAACGATAAAAAAGGAAGAAAGGCTGTAGCTACCTGAGAAGGAAAGGTGAAAGTAACTACTAAATGGAAATAACGTCCAAGGCAATGCGTATAGTAATGATGCTGATATAACTGGGATGAGTCCGTCCGCTGAGTAACAAGGATGATGAGGGAAGAAAAGAAACCGTAACACATTCAGCTCAGGGAGAATTTGATTCAAATCCATCATTCATGGGGGCATTCAGGAGTAGCCAAGACACTGGAAAACCTAACAAGAAACTTCTGGTGGCCTAACATGCGTAAAGACATCGAAAGGTACATTCCCGGGTGCGAGACATGTCAATGGGCAAAGCCGGATCGACAACCCCGCGCGGCACTGTTAGTTCCGAATGAAGTACCGTCGGAACCATGGGAGGTTGTGTCAGTTGATTTGATGGGACCATTACCGGAATCCAAGGGCAACGATATGATCATGGTCGTAGTGGACCGCTTCACGAAGAAGTCGTATTTCCTACCGACAACATCATCAGTGACATCACAAGGGGTGGCAATTCTGTTTAGGGATAACATATTCAGGGAACACGGATTGCCGCGTAAGGTCATCAGTGATCGAGGACCACAATTCGCATCAAAGTTTATGGATGACTTGTACGGCATAATGGGCATCAAAGCCAATTGATCAACGGCATACCATCCGCAAACTGATGGTCAGACGGAACGCGTGAATCAGGAGGTCAAGGAATTCCTGACCATGTTCGTAAATCATCGACAGGACAACTGGAGTGATTGGCTGGCGGTAGCGCAATTTTGCCATAACGACCAAATCCATTCGGCAACTGGATATTCACCGTTCTTTATGAACTATGGCCGACATCCAAATAAGGGGCTTAACCCACTCCACCAACCAAAGGTAGTGGCTGTTGAGGAGCTTGCCAGGGAAGTTGAAGACATGCACGCAAAGGTGAAACAGGCTTTGGAAAAGGCCGCCGACGTAATGAAAAAGCGGTACAATCAGAATCGTCAAATGGCGTGGCAGTACAAGCCTGGGGATAAGGTGTACCTCAGCATGGAGAATCTACCAGTTATACGAGCTACCAAAAAGTTCGATGGTAAATTTGTGGGCCCCTTGGAAATTGTCAAGAAAGTGGGTGAGTCGGCGTACCAGTTGAAAATACCAGCGTCATGGAAAATCTATAATGTATTCAACGAGGTTCTACTTAAACCCTACCATGAACCCGCATTCCCTGGCCAAAAGGAGAAAGCGGCGCAGCGCAAGGAACTACAAATGGTGGAAGAATCTCAGGACGACAAATACGAGGTAGAAGCAGTGATTGACAGCTGAGTCAGTGGATGTGCCGGGGGACGCCTCGAATACTTGGTCAAGTGGAAAAATTACCCAGTCGAGGAATCCACATGGGAACCTGTGGAGAACTTAACCAACGCCAGAAAGGAGGTACAAAAATTCCACAAGGCGAACCCAGGGGCGCCCCAATGAGTAGTCAACGCCCACGAACTCCATTACCGAAAATGGCAGAATCACACACAGGTACCGGTGCCCAAACGATTGTTTGGATGGGAGGACGGAAAATTTGAACGCGATTATCTTGAATGGCTGGAAAGGAACTGGCACAGATGGAAGGGTGATCAGAAGGATATTTATGCCAAGGAAGATACGGCTGGAACATTTCAGAGGCTACTGAACGACTCGACTTCTCGGGACGCGAAGTCTTAAGGGGAAGGTCATGTTACGACCTAATGATTTTTCTATATTTTTCTCTATTTTATCTGGAGGCCTACAGACAAGTTATCACTAATGGAAGAAGGCTTGCACCCCTATGTTAGGACGGTCTAGGGTTATGTCAGCAAGGTGGCTGTACGGGAACACCGATTAGATCAAGAGATATGGATGGCGGTCAAGCCACATCTTCTCATGGGGGCCGGGTGAGTCTGGGTTGAAGGTCTGGGTTTGTCGCTGCGCGTACACGGTCATGGGGCTGCGTAGTCTGTGCGCACGGACCAGCACTCATATGTATAAAAGGTGGTGCATCTGTAGGTAGGAGTCCTTAAGACTCTAGATAGTTTGCTCTACCACAGCTTACTCATCTATTGTGTCACAATACATTCTATTTCTCCACACTCTTCTCAGAGGGTTTAGGTTGTGGTTAGGCTTGTCCTAACAGGATATGCAACGAGATACACTGGCATATCACCCAGCTCACACCAGCTGCTCCAACAGCTCTGGCAGTGACATTCCTGGTATGTTTCTAACCATAGCGTGTCCTCTGCATACATTTACAGATATGCAGGTGCAACCATTGCTGCTACTGTGTTCAGGGATATGCACCGACATACACCGGCATATCACGCAGCTCATACCGGCTCTTCCAGCAGCTCCGGCAGTGACATTCCTGGTACATTTCCAACCATGGGGCATCCTCTGCATCCATCTACCTACATATCCAGGTGCAAGCCTTGCTGCAGATGTGTTCAATGGCATATCAACCAGCTCAGACCGGCACCAGCTCGGGAAGCAGTGATGAAAGTATGTTCCAACCTATTACGCTATGCTTTATACCCAATTCAATGCAGGTGCCAGTGAAAATGTGGCAGTAGCCATATTCAGGGACCTGCAACAAAGTGCCAGTCAGTGGCCACCTTCATCAATGATACGGCAGGGTCCCTGGACTGCAGCCAACTTTAGTCAATACAGTGATCCTGATGCATATATGTCTGATTAGTACTATACGTAATATATATTATGTGACATGAGCTGAGAGGGATTGACTGGGTAGACTGGCAGAACCCGACTGGTCTCTATAGTGCCGGTACTTTGGATTGTTGAGTCGATGGTCATGACATGTAAAAACACAAGTAAAATGAGCACAAAGGGGCAATGAGTTCATGACCATAAAATGGGTACTTAGTTCCTCCTGGTAGACTGGCAACAACCAACACTTTCTGCTGCCAGTCCATCCCTGGTACTATTCAGTGATGCAGTTTCGGTTGTTGAGTATGGGATTAGGGCAGATGGTCCTGACATGTAAAGTGACAAGTGGTAGAATGAGTACAAATAGGTGGATCAACCAGGTAGACCGGCAGCAACCGGCGACTGGCCTTTTCGGTGCTGGTCCATTCCTGGTATTATTCAGTGAGGCAGTTTCAGTTGTTGAGGATGCAATTGTTCATGCTCAATAGTTCAAGTTGACTGACCAGGTAGACCGGCAGCAACCGGCAACCAGTCTTTCTGGTGCTGGTCCATCCCCGGCATTATTCAGAGAGGCTTACACGGTAATTTTGGTTGTTGAGTATGCAATAAGGGCGGTAGTACCACATATTTATGACCATACAAGGGGTCTCTCTGTTCCTGCTCAATAGCTCCAGCAACTGGCCTTTTCGGTGCCAGTCCATTCCTGGTAATATTCAGTGAGGCAGTTTCAGTTGTTGAGTATGCAATCGTTCATGCTCAATAGTTCATTGTCAGGTAGACTGGCAGCAACTGGCAACTGGCATTGGTGCCAGTTCATCCCCGGTATCATTCAGTGAGGCATAGGTGATACCAGTGGGCCCACTGGCCCTGAGTCACTCGATACACTGTATGCCTTACTTGGGAGTCTCAGTATGCTGGCCCCGAGTCACTCGATACACTGTATGCCTTACTTGGGAGTCTCAGTATGCTGGCAATCCAGCGAACCCACTGGCCCCGAGTCACTCGATACATTGTATGCATTCGCTATATGACACTCTCGTTACACTGTAGGTCTACTATGTGCATGGTCGCCATAATGCAGTACTTGCCAAGAAAGCTACAAATGATCAAAATTCTCATGCAAAACAGACAAAACGAGCAAAAACTGGCAAGAATGAACATGTCTTCAACCTTTCGACCTATAAACTTCACACGCTGGGTGACTATCCATCAGCTATTCGTAAATATGGAACCACTGACGGATTCACAAGTCAAGTGGTACGTCATTAATGCTACAAGGACCATACATATGCTTGACAATGATTAATAAGGGTGAAGCGCAGCACAAATTCGCCAAAAGGTTCTATTCACGTGCATCAAAGGCAGAGCATACTCGGAGTATCGCGAAGCAACAGTGTCGTCAGAAAGTGTTGAGGAAACTTCACGAGCACTACATCATTGTACAAAGAAATCAGCAAGGGAATGAAGAAACAGACTCTGGCTCTGCCAGATGAAAATACGCAAACTCAAAGCTTGACGCCGAAGTGGAGAAATTGGCAGCTACAGACGCAACTAGCCATTACCACATGGCAAGCGATACGAAGAACAGGTTGAACATAAGGGCATGGCCAGGGGATGAATTGGAAGACGATCCCGCATGCAAGGTACTGTACAGTTATGATGTTCAGTTCCCTCGCTCCATCACATTGACTCGGCAACAGGATTTTTTACCCCAACTCCTTGACCACCTGCTTTCGCGTCTATTAGGGATTGTGTATGACAGAGACAAGGCAACATTTTCAAGCGCGAAGCGCAGTATGGTCTGCGTTTGCAACAACATCATTTATTCACATCAGGCCCTGTGAGTGAACTATACCACGTACGATCTCAGAAGGGAGCAAGACACCATCAATATCCGAACAAAACTGGATATCATGCTCCTCTCCAGAGAAGACTCGCCAGATGAGGATGGGTTACAACCCCATCCCCATTGGTATGCTCGTGTCATTGGGGTTTTTCATACATACGTCGTACACACAGGCCCACAGTCAAAAAGTACTCTACCCCAGCGCATGGATTTTCTATTGGTTCATTTGTTTGGCCACAACCACAACCGATCTGGCTGGAAATCATGTCGGCTACTCAAGATTGGCTTTGTCGACTCGGACGTCCCAGGTGCGTTCGGATTCATTGATCCGGTGCACATCTTGAACCAGCCTTTGCTTATGGTCGTACCAACAAGCTATTGCCTCCCTCCATTGCACGCCAGCCCTGCGAAGGTGATGATGATTGGCAATTTTTCTATGTTAACATGTACATCATGCCTCACGCACTCTCTGCTCTTACACTCAAGACACATGTTTAGATTCGTGGATCGTGACATGGTAATGAGGTATTTCGGTGGCGGCGTAGGTCACGCTTCGACCAGAGAGGCCACGAATACCTTTTTATCAGATCGCTGTCGAGAGGAGCTTGAAGATACTGAGGGGAATGAAGAAGAACCGTGCCCCTTGCCCACATCAAACGAGGAACCTGACATAGAAGAAAATTATGATTATGACTCAGACCCTACATCAGAGAAAGAAAACGAAAACGACGAAGTAGACGAGGGAAACAAGACTGATGAAGAGGAGTCCGGGGCAGAGTCAGAGGCTGACGACGAGGAACACGCCAAACTGTAATGCAAGAACTGTCTTTCACTATAGTTAAGTTGTAGTAGGTACATCATGATTGACAAGTCACTAGCTATGTTCAAAGTTGAAGTAGCTACGGTATCTAGATACCGCTTTTGCGCGTTACATAATACAATATTGAAACTCAGACACATAGCCTTGCTTCGACAAATTCCTCCCCCTCATCTGCACTTGATTGTGTCCCCCATGTCCTCCACAGTACCTCGAGAGGATGCTATCCTTGCCTACTTATATCTCATGCTCACAC
>MIPV01002956.1:10828-26311 GCA_001983365.1 Amanita bisporigera | reverse complement strand
CAAAGGAGATATCAAACCACAGCCCATCAGGGTCTTCACAGGAAAACGAACTGAGGCACAGTCATTTTTAGACTCCCTCGAAGATTTCTTCGCTCTCAATGAAAAGAACTATGAGGGCAAAGACAAGAAAAGGGTCAGATACACTCTAGCATGCTTAGGACCAGAGCTGGACAACTGGAAAACGATCATCCGAGGCGAATTGAATGGCAATAAAGGAAAAACAATGGGAATACAATGGAACGATTATGAAACATTCAGGGAATGTTTCATCGCCGACTGGGGAGAGATCAATAGTGCAGTCAGGGCCTTAAACGAAGGCGTAGGAGGGGGAGTTTCAGTCCCTGAATACATCCGAAAATTCCGCACCTTGATAGAGCTCACTGGCCTCACCGGATTAACTACCCAACTCCAAGCTTTTGTTCGAAAACTCCCAGACAGCATCGCTACCAAAGTCTTAGAGCATCAGATGGATTATAAAACCATGAACGACGCATACACAAAAGCGGAACAGCTCCATTTCGCTTGGGAAACTATGCAACTTATGGGAAAAGGATCTAGATCAGGAGAACAATCCAGTTTCAATCGCAACTCTAACAGGGGCAACCAAACAGGAGCCAATCGGACCGTTAACACTATGCCCACTGGACGATTAACCGAAGCGCAAAAGGAGGAGTACAGGAAAACAGGGAAATGTTTCAGATGTGGCACACAGGGACACATCTCCTGGAACTGCCCCAAGCGCAGTAACAACTCATCTGGATCCTCCTCCCAGGGCAGGAATATTCACTCAATCACCGAAGAAAAATCTACCGAGGAAACAGGAGGCTCAATCAAAATGATCAGGGCAATGTTGGCCGAATTAACCAAAGAAGAAAGGAACATCTTCCTAAATGAACTTGAAACGGAGGGTTTTTAATCAGGAAGCATCAGACAGCAGTTGACACTTCCTCCAATGGACTAGAACAGTTAGCACTCAATTCTGTAACTGTACAATCAAACAATGATAGAAGAATCTCGATTCCTGTTCAATCGTCCGACCTACCTGCTGAAACCTCTGCATTAATCGACTGCGGAGCTGATGGAAATTTTATTGATGAAGAAATCACGAAAACCCTACAGAAAGAGAAATTACAAAAACCACTTCGAGTGCGAAATGCTGATGGAACGATTAATACCAATGGAGTAATCACTCACAGAACACGCATCAACTACTCCATAGGAGGAATGATGTACGATAATTGGTTCTTGATTACAAAACTAGGAGAACAATGTCTAATCCTGGGGATTCCCTGGTTGGAAAAACACAATCCAAGGATTAATTGGAAGGACAAAACGATTCAGCTGGAGCAAATCAAAGAGGAGGATGATTGACCAATTTGGCAAATGGCCCTTGATAGTAAACAATGGGGAGAAGACGATTACTGGATCAGAGTTAAAACATCGACTTCCCAATCATTGGAACACCAGCTCAAAAAGGATGAACCGCCAACTACTTTACCATCAGAATATAGTATATGGAAAGAAGTCTTTGAAAAGAAAGCCTTGGAGCGATTCCCATCTACTAGACCCTGGGATCATGCGATCAAACTAAAACAAGGTTTCTCTTCAAAAGTGAGCAAGATCTACCCACTATCCTTGAAGGAACAATCGTCCTTGGATGAATGGATCACAGAACAAGTCGCAAAAGGATACATCAGACTGTTGAAATCCCCACAGGCTTCTCCATTCTTTTTTGTTGTGAAAAAGGAAAGTGGCGCTTTGAGACCTTGTCAGGATTACAGATATCTAAACAAGTGGACAATCAAAAATGCTTACCCGCTACCCCTTGTTTCTGATCTCATGACAAAATTATCTGGTGCCCAGTATTTTATGAAACTAGACCTCAGATGGGGATACAACAATGTTCGGATAAAAGAAGGAGATGAATGGAAGGCCGCATTCATCACAAACAGGGGTCTTTATGAACCAACAGTAATGTTCTTTGGTCTCTGTAATTCACCATTGACATTCCAGACAATGATGAATGAGTACTTTTGGGACATGATTAATGAAGGATGGCTCATCATTTACATGGACGACCTTCTAATCTGTGCCAATACAAAAGAAGAACTAGAAAAGCGAACAAAACGCATCCTCCAAAGATTACAGGAAAATGATCTCTTTCTGAAACTCGAAAAGTGTAAATTTGCCATACAAGAAGTCGAATTCCTTGGCATGATCATTAAACCGGGGCGAATACAGATGGATCCAATCAAACTAGCAGGAATAGCCGATTGGCCAGCCCCTTCTACAGTGAAACAAGTTCAATCATTCCTTGGATTTGGAAACTTCTATCGACGATTCATCGGAAATTTTGCATCATTAGCAAGGCCGCTCACCAACCTGACCAGAAAGGGTGTACCATTCACATGGAACAAAGAACAACAGAAATCGTTTGATGAACTAAAAGAAAAGTTTGCATCCATGCCAGTACTATTAATGCCAGATGTGACAAAACCATTTATTCTCCAAACTGACGCATCTAATAAAGTGATTGGAGCAGTGTTAAAACAGGCCAACGAAACAGGAGCCCTACACCCTTGCGGATTCATCTCACACGCATTAACCCCAACAGCGCAAAATTATCAGATCTACGATTGGATACTGCTAGCAATCATCAAAGGACTCACAACTTGGAGACACTTACTACATGGATCACCACATACAACAATTGTACACTGCGATCACAAAAATCTGTCATTCTACCACACACCCCAACGATTAACACCCAGGCAAGCACAATGGTCTTCGTTTTTATCCAAATTCAACCTACACATTGAACATGTCCCTGGAACAAAGATGTTCGAAGCTGATGCGCTGTCAAGACGCCCTGATCATATGGGAAACGAGGAACAGCTGGAAGAAATGACAGTTTTACCTCCTGAGCGATTCATTAACTTAATCACAGAAGATTTGGTAATGGATCTCCAAAAGGCAATGTCAAAGGATGATTTTGGACGAATTCTGATCGAGGTAGTTGAGAAACACTGCGCTCCACCAATCAAATCACAGCTTCAAGACTGGACATACATAAATGGATTAATTCATTATCAAGGAAAGGTCTATGTCCCTGATCATGACAGTCTACATGCAAATTCGATCAAAAGGGTGCACAAGGCAATTACATCAGGACATCCTGGACATTTTAAAACATTGGAATTACTCAAAAGGGACTACTGGTGGCCAGGAATGTACAGGCATGTAAAGGAATGGATTGAGGGCTGCGCATTGTGCCAACAGATGAAAGTTAACACACACCCAAACACACCAGCATACCAACTGATCCAATCGAAAGCTACAAGGCCGTTTCAACAAGTCACCCTGGATTTCATTACTGATCTACCCCTTTCTGATGGTTTCGACTCCATTTTGGTCACAGTGGACCATGGCCTTACAAAGGGGGTAATTTTCACACCATGCAACAAAACAATTGACATTCTGGGAACAGCAAACATATACATTGCCAAGATCTTCAAGTGATTTGGCCTCCCTGACATGCTCATTTCAGATAGAGGACCACAGTTCTCAGCAAAAGTCTTCCAAGAAATCAGAAAAGTGCTAGGAATCAATCACAGGATGAGCACAGCATATCACCCACAGACTGATGGAGAAACGGAACAAGTTAACCAAGAATCAGAGGTTTATCTTCAAATGTTCTGCACTAACGAGCCACACAAATGGAAAGGATTACTCCCAATCGCCGAATTCGCTCACAACAACTGATATCATGATGCCGTCAAAGCATCACCGTTTCAGCTAATGTATGGAACCGATCCTGTAGCGCTCCCCACCGCTTCCCACAAAATGAGTACACCTGCAGCAGAAGAACAACTACTACAGTTATGAAAAGCAAGGGAAGAAGCGCTAGCAGCACACGAATTAGCGAGACAACTAGTGGCAAAACGACAAAGGGACAAATCCATACAGTTCGAAAAAGGCGACAAGGTTTGGCTTGAAAATTACTTGGTTAAATGGAAAGGATACAGATCAAATGACAACTTGTGGGAACCTGAGCGCAACTTGGGTAATGCTGCAGAAGTCCTGCTAGGATATAAAGCCAGGAGACAGTTGTAAGAGAAAGGAAAAGCTATCATGGTCACATATCGCAACTGCAGACACCTCAAACTCAACAGTGTATATGCATGGAACTATGCTCCTGCTCATGCCAAATTCTCAGCATCAAGAAAGCTCCCACAATACGCACAATTCTTTATCCTAGAGCCGTATCACCTACACCCCTTTCAAGGATGACATTCATTTATTTATAGAGACAGGAACATAAGATGCATCACGATCGAAGCATTTCGTGGAAGGCCTCTACCCTTGAACCCAAGACATAATCATAATCAAATCACGCACGACCCATCATATTACACCCTTGAACGATGTGACGAGAGAATGAGACAGAACATGGAAGCCATTCAGATGTTGAATGACTGGATCGATAACAGGTCCTACATAATTGTTAATAACACCTGGACAACCAAAGATCCAGGAAGAGATAACAGTGATAGCGAAAGGGAAGAAATTAGCGACCAATGGGAAGACTTAGGAACGATATATTACGAAATGTTCCCACCACAAGTAACCCCTTTGCACACCCCTTTTGTTCTCCCACCGAGTTACGCAATCACCACAGATTGTTGGATACCTCCTCCACCATGCACACCAAACCCACCGTTTTATAGCTGTCACGAATTTGAACCAGGATACCCTAGAATCCGAAGCATTATCAGGAGAATGAGTAGCAGATGGCAGTACTACTATCCGAACTACGAGGACTACAACGAAATGGAACTGCCTTCTGATCCAGGAACAATACCATCATCCCCTATATCAGCTACATCCGCTGAACGGTTTGCAGAAGAACTATTTCAAATGATCCTGCAACGACCTGCAGATGATCCAATATGGAATGTTTCGTATGAAGGACCCATGATTGAGGAGCTAACCAGAAGCGTCACAACCGATTGGCCAGATATGGATGAATTGACTATATTGAACAACAAAGAGTTTGAAAATAGAATCATGATGAAGGAAACAGTCAAAACGGTCGATCTCTATAAAAATTGCACAAAAACTCGAGAAGACCCCAATCCATTCTGGACATCCACAGTCTTTGACGCATCCCCGCTGTTCCAAACCTACACCATTTATTTATCACCTCATCTTTTCCAATGGCCGACTTCACCAACGTCTTTGTATCTGCCACCTCTGGCCCCATCCACAACCTCCTTGCTACCACCTCTGACATCCACCATTCGGCAGTCAGAGTCATAGAACAAATCGATGCCACCATCCACGTCTCCCTCGAGGTCCCGCACGCCGCTGTCCCTGAACGGGAGTCAGCTCAGGATCGCATGGCGATCCAACATGTTCGCTGAACGTTAAGGGCAACACAAAAACTAATCGATGCCGCCATTGCCGACCTCGACATCCTCACCAATTGGCACAACAAAACTGACGGCAATGGATGGGGAGATGAGAACAGTAATAACACATGGGGGCAGGGTAATTAGAAGAAGTCAGTGACTTCTCCCATACAGAGGGGGTAATGTTACAGTCTCTTTCTTTCTTTCCTCGTCATCATTGTTACTCAGCGGACAGACTTACCCGAGTTATATCATCATCATTACTATACACATCGCATTGGATGTTATTTCCATTTAGTAGCTACTTTCATCTTTCCTTCTCAGGTAGCTACAGCCTTCTTCCTTTTTCATCGTTTCTATTGTTCTCCAAACGTATATAAAGACTCCTCATGTACAGTAGAGCCCCAGTTCCATCTTAGATGAATCTTACCTTCTTCTCAGACTCTGAACCATCGCCTCTCTTCCTCATCGCTGAACGCATTGACCTAAGGGCCTTCGTCGCCATCAGACTTAGCGTTCTCATCGTTCTATCAGTAGTCGTCACGACTGGGAGCAGACCGAGACTCTGTTCGTTGTTTCTAAGTACGATGAAGAAGGCATCATCCATAACAGGTATCCTGGTTCAAACTCATGTTGATTGTAAAATGGTGGATTTGGGGTGCATGGTGGAGGAGGTATTTGATGGTCTGTAGTGATTGAGTAGCTTGGTGGGAGGACAAAAGGGGTAGACAACAGGGTTACTCGTGAGGAACATGTCATAATATGTTTTCCCTAGATCTTCCCATCGATCGCTGATTTCTTCTGCTTCATTGTCACTGTTATCTCTTTCTGGATCTTTGCTTCTCCACATGTTTTTGACAATGTCATACAACCTATTGTTGATCCAGTTGTCCAATGTTTGGATGGCTTCTTTGTTTTGTCTTATTCTCTCATCACTTTGTTCAAGTGTATGGTAGGATGGGTCATGCGTGATTTGATTATGGTTATGTCTCAGGTTCAAGGGTAAGGGTCTCCCACATGATGCTTCAATGGTAACACATGCTATATCTCCTGCTTTGTAATGAAATGAATGTTGTCCTTGAAAGGGATGAAGGTGATATGGTTCAAGAATAAAGAATTGTATGTATTGTGGGAGCTTTCTTGATGCTGAGGATTTGGCATGAATGGGAGCATAGTTCCATGCATATACACTGTTGAGTTTGAGGTGTCTGCCATTGCAATATGCAATCATGATTGCTTTTCTTCTTCTACAGTTGTCTCCTGGCTTTATACTCCACTAGAACTTCTGCAGCATTACCCAGATTGCGCTCAGGTTCCCACAAGTTGTCATTTGATCTGTAGCCTTTCCATTTGACCAAATATTGATACCCTGTGCTGCATTTTCAGTGTGTGAGAATTGCTTCTACCTCATATTCCTCATTTCCATTTACGAGATCGGGAGGTGGTGTTGTGTAGTTTGGGCCATGAGCTTCAGTTTGTTTGTAAGGGGATAACAGGGATGTGTGAAACACAGGGTGAATGCATCATTGCTTTGGCAATTTCAATTTGTACATCACTGGTCCCATTACCTGTTTGACAATCAAAGGTCCTTCTCATTTAGGTGCTAGCTTCCTTGACTGATATGGAATGTGTAGATTTCTATTTTCAAGCCAGACCTTATTGCCTTTTCCAAATTGTATGGATTTGTCCCTTTGTTGTTTTTCCACCAGTTGTCTAGCTAATTCATGTGCTGCTAGTGCTTCTTCCCTTGCTTTTTGTAACTGTAGTAGTCGTTCTTCTGCTGCAGGTGTACTCATTTTGTGGGAGGCAGTAGGGAGCACCACAGGGTCAGTTCCATACATTAGTTGAGATGGCAATGCTTTGACGGCATCATGGTGTTGATTATTGTGTGCGAATTCTGCTATCAGGAGTAATCCTTTCCATTTGTGTGGTTCATTAGTACAGAACATTCAAAGATAGACTTCTAATTCCTGGTTGACTTGTTCTGTCTCTCCATCAGTCTGCAGTGATATGCTGTGCTCATTCTGTGGTCAATTCCTAGTGCTTTTCTGATTTCTTGGAAAACTTTTGCTGAGAACTGTGGCCCTCTATCTGAAATGAGCATGTCAGGGAGGCCAAATCATTTGAAGATTTCCATAATGTATATATTTTCTGTTCCCAGAGCATCAATTATTTTGTTACATGGTGTGAAAATCACCCCCTTTGTAAGGCCATGGTCCACCATGACCAGAATAGAGTCAGATCCATCCAAAAGAGGTAGATCAGTGATGAAATCTAGGGTGACCTGTTGAAATGGCCACGTTGCTTTTGACTAAATTGGCTGATATGCTGGTGTATTTGGGTGTGTGTTAACCTTCATCTGTTGGCATAATGCACAACCTTCAATCCATTCCTTCACATGTCTGTACATCCCTGGCCACCAGTAATCCCTCTTGAGTAACTCCAGTGTTTTAAAACATCCAGGATGTCCCGATGTAATTGCTTCATGTATTTTCTTGATCAAGTTTGCATGTAATCCATCATGATTGGGGACATAGACCTTCCCTTGATAGTGAATTAATCCATTTATGTATGTCCAGTCCTGAAGCTGTGATTTGATTGGTGGAGCACAGTGTTTTTCAACTACCTCAATCAGGATTTGTCCAAAATTGTCCTTTGACATTGCCCTCTGGAGATCTGTCACCAAGTCCTCTGCAATCAAGTTGATGAATTGTTCAGGAGGTAGAACCATCATTTCTTCCATCTGCTCTTCATTCCCCATATGGTCTGGGCACCTTGACAGCACATTAGCCTTGAACATCTTTGTTCCTGGGACATGCTCAATATGTAGGTCGAATTCTGATAAAAATGATGACCATTGTGCTTGTCTGGGTGTTAACCATTGTGGTGTGCAGTAGAATGACAAGTTCTTGTGATTGCAATGCACGATTGTTGTATGTGGTGATCCATGTAACAAGTATCTCCAAGCTGCAAGTCCCTTGATGATTGCTAACAGCTCTTGATTGTAGATCTGGTAATTTTGCTCCATTGGTGTTAGTGCATGTGAGATAAATCTGCAAGGGTGTAGGGCTCCTGTTTCATCTGCTTGTTTTAATACTGCTCCCATCACCTTGTTAGAGGCATCAGTTTGGAGGATGAATGGTTTCATCACATCTGGCATTAATAATACTGGCATGGATGCGAATTTCTCCTTTAGTCCTTCAAATGATCTCTGTTGTTCTGCGCCCCATGCAAATGGCATGTCTTTTCTGGTCAGGTTGGTAAGTGGTTTTGCCAATGATGTCAAGTTTCTGATGAATTGTTGGTAGAAATTTCCAAATCCAAGGAATGATTGAACCTGTTTGACTGTAGAAGGGGCTGGCCAATCGGCTTTTCCTGCCAGTTTGATCGGATCCATCTGTATTTGTCCTGGCTTAATGATCATACTGAGAAACTCAACTTCTTGTACAGCAAATTTGCATTTTTTGAGTTTCAGGAAGAGATCATTCTCCTGTAGTCTCTGAAGAACATGTTTTGTTCACACTCCTAACTCCTTTTTTGTGTTGGCGCAGATTAGAAGATCATCCATATAGATGATGAGCCATCCTTTGTTAATCATGTCTTGAAAATATTCATTCATCATTGTTTGGAAGGTCAATGGTGAGTTGCAGAGGCTGAAGAACATTACTGTTGGTTCATAAAGTCCCCTGTTTGTGATAAATGCAGCCTTCCACTCATCTCCCTCTTTGATCTGGACATTGTTGTATCCCCATCTGAGGTCCAGTTTTGTAAAATTTTGGGCACCTGATAGTTTTGTCATCAGATCGGAAACAAGGGGTAATGGATAAGCATTCTTGATTGTCCATTCATTCAGGTATCTGTAATCCTGACAAGGTCTTAAAGCACCACTTTCCTTTTTTGTGACAAAGAAGAATGGAGAGGCCTGTGGGGATTTCAATGGTCTAATGTATCCTTTTGCAGCTTGTTCTGTGATCCATTTGTCCAGGGATAAGTGTTCCTTCAGGGATAGCAGATAGATCTTGCTTACTTTGGGAGAGAACCCTTGTGTCAGTTTGATCGCATGGTCCCAGGGTCTAGTTGATGGGAATCACTCCGAGGACCTTTTTTTGAAGACCTCCTTCCATCCATTGTACTCTGATGGTAGGGTAGTTGGCGGTTCATTCTTTTTGAGCTGGTGCTCCAGTGATTGGGAAGTCGACATTTTTACTCTGATCCAATAATTGTCTTCTCCCCATTGTTTACTATCAAGTGCCATTTGCCAGATTGGTAGGTTATCTTCTTCTTTGATTCATTCCAGCTGAACCATTTTGCTTTTCCAATTAACCATCAGATTATGTTTTTCCAACCAGGGGATTCCCAGAATTAGACATTGCTCTCCTAGTTTTGTGATCAGGAACCAATTGTTATACTCTGTTCCCCCGATGGAGTAATTGATGCATGTCCTGTGAGTGATTACTCCATTGGTATTAATTTTTCCATCAGTGTTTCGTACTCGAAGTGGTTTTTGTAACTTCTCCTTCTGTAAGTTTTTCGTGATTTCTTCATCAATAAAATTTCCATCAGCTCCACAGTTGACTAGTGCAGAGGTTTCAGCAGGTAGATCAGACAATCAAACAGGGATCGAGATTCTTCTGATATTGTTTGATTGTACAATTACAGAATCAAGTGCTAATTGTTCTAGTCCATTGGAGGAAGTGTCAACTGCTGCCTGGTGCTTCCTAATTAAAAATCCTCCGTTTTGAGTTTGTTTAGGAAGGTATTCCTTGCTTCTTCAGTTAACTTGGTCAACATTGTTCTGATTGTTCTGATTGAGCCTCCTTGTTCCTTGGTGGATTTTTCCTCAGTGATTGAGCAAATATTTTTACCCTGGGAGGAGGATCTGGATGAGTTGTTGTTGTGCTTAGGGCAGTTCCATGAGATGTGTCCTTGTATGCCACATCTGAAACATTTTAATCTGCTTTCTTGTATTCTTCTTTCTGTGCCTCAGTTAATCGTCCAGTAGGCATTGCATTAATGGTCCAATTAGTCCCGTGTTGACTGCCCCTGTTAGAGTTTTGATTGAAACTAGATCGATCTCCTGATCTGGATCCTTTTCCCATGAGTCTCATGGTTTCCCATGCAAAGTGGAGCTGCTCTGCCTTTGTATAAGCATTGTTCATGGTCTTATAGTCCATCTGATGCTCGAGGACTTTGGTGGCGATGCTGTCTGGGAGTTTTCAAATGAAGGCCTGGAGTTGAGTGGTTAATCCAGTAAGGCCAGTGAGCTCGATCAAGGTGCAGAATTTTCAGATGTATTCAGGGACTGAAACTCCTCCCCCTATGCTCAAATTGGCTAGTTCATTTAGGGCCCTGACTGCACTGTTGATTGGCAATGAAATGCTGGTGGAATGTTTTGTAGTTACTCCATTGTATTCCTGTTGTTTTCCCCTTGTTGGCATTTAGCTCTCCTTGAACAATCATTTTCCAATTGTCTAGCTCCAGTCCCAAGCATGCTAGAGTGTACCTGATCTTTTTCTTGTCTTTGCCCTTATAATTATTTTCATTAAGAGCAAAGAAATCTTCAAGGGAGTCTAAAAATGACTGTGCCTCTGTTTGTTTCCCTGTAAAGACCCTGATGGGCTGTGGTTTGATAGCTCCTTTGGTAACCTCCATTGTGTTGGTCATTTCTTTCTTGGGTTCTTCTTCCTTCTTTAGTTCTTTGTCTAGTTTGTCCCTTTTCTCTTTGCAGAATTGGTACCAAGCTGTGACAGTTTCAGGTGGTGCTGCAAAAAACACTGCTCCTAGACTAAGTTTGTAGTATGGTGCAAATTCTGTCCACCAGGTAAGTTCTGGTTTGGTGATGGGTTTTTCTAGGAGGAGATGTTTAATGTTGTATTCTTTGTTGTACCACTCGATCCAGAGTTTTCTGGGTAATTCTTCATCTGGATCTCCTTCTTAATATTCTCCTGTAAAATAGCTTTTGTCAATAGGGATGTTCTTTTTTACTCCTCTCCAACACCACTGGTTACTGAGTGTGGAAAAGAAGACTTCAGTTCTTTTGAGATAAAAATCTCTGTCAAAAACAACTGCTCCATTAGGAGGCCTTTCTTCAGGGTTCTTAGGATCAATGACTCGGATGTCTTGCTAGTGACAATGCACTGAGCAGTTCCTTGAGTTTCAACTTATGTTATGGATGATGCCTTCTCTGTTGTACTTAGAAACAACAAACAGAGTCTTGGTCTGCTCCCAGTCATGATGACAACTAATAAGAAGGTGAGGATGCTAAGTCTGATGATGACAAAGGCCCTTTGGTCGATGCATTCAATGATGAGGAAGAGAGGCAATGGTTCAGAGGCTGAGAGAAGGTAAAACTCATCTAAGTTGGAACTGGAGTTCTACTGTACATGAGTAGTCTTTATATACATTTGGGAGACAATAAGAATGTCAGAAAAGGAAAGGAGGCTGTAGCCACCTGAGAAAGGAAAAGTGAAAGAAGCTACTGAATGGAAATAATGTCCAAGGCAATGCATATAGTAATGATGATGATGTAACTAGGATATGTCTGTCCACTGAGTAATAACGATGACAAGGAAAGAAAAGAAACTGTAACAAGCCCTAGCCAAGAGTGGGAAATGTTGGACCACATCCCACAAGACTGCCATGCAAGTTATCAGTGCAGATCCCAATACAAGTCAGACAAATTGATTGCAAACCCTGATAATGTCTTACATAGTGGCTACAGACAGAAATTTATTGATCACATCCTACTAGAATGACTGAAGTGTATCATTACATGATCCTTTATTACAATCCTTTAAATGGTAGACAAGTACTGATAAAGTCTTATATAGTAAATGCAGGGTGGGAATTGTTGATCAGAACTATCTAGTCATACCATACCCCAGCTGTTTTCCTGATGCACCATCCTCATCCTGGAGGAAGCAATAATATGGAGCAATTGTCCCCTCTGGCATTCTCCTGCATCCAGTCCAGTCCTTCTGGTTCCAGAAGGTGACTGCCAGATACTTATCATGTTCATATGACATATCTTCAACTGATGTGTCAAATGTCATTGGGAAAGCACACTGGAGTGCCACGTCTCAGTTTTGAATTTTTGCTTGGCTCTTGGGAACTGTAGGGAAATTGGTGATAGCTGCATTGTTCATAGTCATCATTAGTCTGGCATTGTAGGGACATAGTTAGTGTGCATATGTAAATGGCAATGACAACTCTCATGCTTGATCCTTTTCATGAAGTGATTGAAGCACTTCAACATGCGTCTCAAGTCTTATTACTTGCTTGCTGTAAGATTATGTTAGTAGTGTTAGTAGTAGTTGATGATAGTAGGTATATGCCAGTGAGAAGTCAAAGTCATGTACCACAACTCTTGTACCTTCACATATATATATATGCAGGAATAATCTTTATTTCTGGTTTCCAGAAGAAACTCATGTGTTGCTTGTCCCACAACATCCCTCACAAGTTTGTAGTTTGACTAGGAAAATATAAGCAAACAAAATATGTAGGGTGCATCATACCTGTGGGGAGTCTGGCTGCACGCTTGAGCCTGGGCCATAGCCATTGTGTCTTCCATAGCCTGAATTGGTATTATGTTGTACTTGTCTATTTCCATAATTCAATGGGCAGCCATATCCATGGTATATGTTGATGTTGAAGTATGAAGATGAGGAAGACAGGGGAGGTTGTCCTATTATGGAAACAGAAAGTGCATATCTTATCTAAGATCCAAAAATAGACCATACACTTGCATCAATGGAATGCTACCGAGCTTTTTTGTGAGATTTCTGCGATGTTTTTCAGAGAAATGGCAGTGGGGCTCAAGAAATGGTTTTCAAGTCATTGTCTGAGTCATTTTAAGCATCCTCCATCTCTACGTCTTCATTGACAAGTTCTTCTTCAGCCATGTCAATGCCACCATCATCACACTCCTCCCAATCCTCCTTCTCAACATCTTCAACATCCCCATCATCAACTTCTCTGTCAGCCATCTCTACATCTTCATCACGTAACTCCCAAGCCACCATCTCAATGTCCATCACAGTACATGCAGTCAAGAGTGTAGTAGGTGCATCGCAGATTAGTCTGGCCATTGTAGTCAGATTACTTCCAGCTATTAGATGCCCTGCTGTGATGGATCTGTGGTATTGATGGTAAAATCCAAGAATGGTTTTTCACCAACAAAAAAAGAGCATGAGTATTGGGCACAGATATTGGGATTTTTCTTTTTGTCATCAGACAACAAGAATGGATTAAAGCAACAACTGATGTGATTGACTTGGCTTTGATGATGCAAAGATCTTCTGAGCCTTGTAATGCACAATGCAAAGTGTTTCTGATGATGCTTCCAGCAAGTTCACATCTGCTTCCCCATATACCAAGACCTTTGCATATGTGCCAAGTGGTTCTTCTTCATCATTTGTTATCTTTGTCTGGAAGTAATACTGGACTTCTCCAAATCGCATGGAGCCATCTTCCTGAAACTAAAGGTATTTCAGACACCAAATTAAAGCAATGTGAAGGTGGAACCACATACCTTGATGTTGCAGGAATTGCATGTTATTCCATTCTCTATCTCCTTCCAGGCACATCTTGCAGTTTGACCATTTGGAAGGCCTAACCATGACCAATGTTGCAACAAAAATTTACCATCAGAAATTCTTTCAGGTTTGCCATGCCATGTGAAGAAGCCAATGAGCGCATGAATCTGCATGTCATCTGTGACTAAATGATCCTTTTCATCCCATGCTGTCAACAACATGTAGTTGTCACCAATTGGCTGTGCATTTCATGTTAACGGAGGCTCAGGATCCAGTTCCAGGATGATGGCCTTGAGTGCATTTGTTTGAGCACATAGTAGGCCTTGCTGGCAAAGATTCATGAATGGGTTAGAGTGCTGACATACCTCTTGTCCCAGGTTTCCAATTGTGTTTTCTAAGACCCACTGTGCAAGTAAATTGAGTGGGCCACATCGGAAAGTTTCTCGAGCAATGTGAATGACTGCGTGTATACATGGGCACACCAGATGGAGTCGATTGACCTTCTGTTGGTAGTAGAACAATTCAAACTCATATTCCCACTGTGTCAGCAAGTCGTGAGCATGTTTGAGTTCATCCCTGTGATGGCACGCTGATGGAGAAGTCTGATCCTGCAGACGAGCTTGCAGTAATGTCTCCAAAGGTTGTTTGGCAAAACAAGTTGGAAAATAGCAGGTCCAAGCACCCAGAAGTAATTCAGCCATTCAATAGCTTTATAACTAGAATTGATTTTCTTTGAAGGATCATGAGGGAGTTGGCCAAATGCGTCAGGGAAATAGTGATGGGTTGCCATGACAAGTTTCCCATGTTCTTGCCAAATTTTGTTGTCATCCAACATGATAAAATTGGGCTTTGGGGAATTCTCATAGGTGGTTTTTATATCTGACAAATTCCTCCAGATTGAGACCAAGTGAGATGGTATATTGAGAGATACAAGGTGCATGAGGTCAAGCATAAAGCAGTGTGGTACAGGAACCATCAAATTCTCCTGGAACCTGAGGCACATGCTTGGTTGATATATCCCCATCAAGTGTTGGCACTTCTTGAACTGTGCTTCATTGCATGAGGCAAGAACTGTTTTCAAGTCTTGTCGATATTTGCTGCAGTTGGTTAGCCCTAATTCATGCATGTTGACAATTGTCAGACCCAATTCTGCCTTTGCAACAGGCATCAAGGTACTCTGAGCCATGTAAAACATCTTCATACATTGGAATCTTGCCTGTGGTGTGTATAGTTTTAATGATTTCAGTTGTCTTCCAATCACGATACCTCATGTGTTACAATCACGCCTCAAGTATGCTTATGTAAACGCCCCTATCTCTATGCAGTATGTTTTTCTCATCATTACGCCTACTTACTTCGTCGTTTATGCTAGAGTCCTTGTTATCACATGCGCTCAACCATTATTCACATGCCTACCTTTACTATCACATGTCTATGTCGTTTATCACATGCTACTCTCATCTATCACATGCCAGTAGTGTAGCATGTACCTATATAAGCTCTCAATATACAGACTGGATCTCCAGTCTAGTTTT
>MIPV01002943.1:7300-19748 GCA_001983365.1 Amanita bisporigera | reverse complement strand
AATGAATAAACAGTGATTGGAAACACTACCATGCATGCTCAATTCCCCCCTCGGCACTCAGTTTCCCTGTGACTTGTTGCTAAGGTAGTCTATCAGGAGCCATTCCGCACCTTCGTGTTCTTGGAGACACATCTTTGGCCATGAGCTGTCAATGACAAATCCCTTGTAGAGCTGGAAGAGGGTTGAGCTGTCATCAAGCACAGTGCATCGTTCAGCAAGCATCCTTGTAAAGGATTCAAGCTCTAGCAGGGACGTATCAAGAGGCAGAGCCGTGACCATGCTGGATGGGTGGATGATCAGGAACTCGAATGCCTTCTGGACACAGTCCAAGAAGGCATGGGGGTGGAAGTACCACCCATCTGTGAATATTCCATGAGGCTGTGGCCAAGGTGGGAGGGGCTCACCAGGGCTGGTTGGTTGCTGTTTCACACCATCTGCGCAACAGTTGCGCCGGTGGTTTTCTCTCAAGCGAGGTGGGCCAGGGTACATGAGGGTTAGGCATTGTTTGCATGTAGCTGGCTGTCGTTTCTGTTTTCCAACAGGCGTCAGTTGTAGTAATAAATGAGATTCAAAGCCTCACTCACGCTCTCAGGAGATGGCTTTGTTGCGAGAGGGACAGCTTGGCAGTGCCTCATCCAGAAGGATGTATTGCCGTTGCTTGCTGTTAAAGGCCAAAGTGAGACCAGGCTCGGAATGGGGCAGAATGGATGAGGGACTCACATGCAAAGTTATTACTCAGCAAGCAGTTGATGAGCTGCGGCTCAATCTCTCCAAGCTTGTGAAGAAGAGCCAGTGGGTTCTTGTTGACTGGCTGTGGCAGCACGTTCTCCATGCACAGCTTTTGCAACTGAGCATTGTATTCATTTGCAGCCGAGACCCATCCCTTCGGGGTCATGCTGAATGACTGCCAAACTTTCTCCATGCGCATATCCATAAAGAGATGGAACTCGTGGCTCTCCATGATCTGCAACGCACGGACATCAATCCCTGTTGCTACACCAAATAACTGCTGTGAGCGGGTGAGGTTGCTGCCACCATGTTGTTCGCTGGGATTTGAGGAAGGCCGGTCAGCATTGCTAATAGTAAAGACTTGTGTTGAAGGCTCAGGTGGCCAGCTTTCTGAGTCAGGTGGGGGAGTGGGCCTTGGTGATGGCATTGAGGCGACATGGTGGCTTGCCATATTTGGAAACTGACAGGCCTGCTTGAAATTCATGATTGGTGCACTGACCACATCACGAACTCGTTTGCAGGTGTGTGCATTGGTGGGCGAGGTGGGATTCAAGGGCAAGGCCTTTCGCTTGGAAGGGGATGGTGGTGGTGTTGAAAAGGAAGCCTGTCGCATGATGATCTTGAGCTCAGTGACTTTTGACTGAAAAATGAAAAAACTAACTCACCAAGTCCTGGTGATTGCCATCTTCTGCAGTAAGATCCATGACAGGGTGGTTCACATTATCTTCTCGGTCAGTGGCAGATTGGGCAGCAGAGGTGTCCAATGATAGCAATCTGGAATCCTCTGTGTCTGGCGCACTTTGTAGACGCATTGACCCTTTGAGTTGAATGTTAAAAAGCGCCTCCTCGATCCCATACTCCTCAATCAACAGCTCAGTGGTCCTTGAGATGAGGCTGGTCATTGCCTGCTCAGCCTCATCACCACCGTGTGATGTGCAGATGTCCAAGTCCATTGTTGGCTCATCCTTCACGTCATTTCCGCTGAGCAGCCCACCAAATGTGGTGATGTGCTGTGATCCCACCAAACCAAAATGCTCGTCAATTGGGGCTGGCGTTGGGAATTCTGGGAGGCGAGTGAGACTTGTTTGTTTTGATTTACTGCAGGCCATGTTCCACTGTTGAGCTGATTGGTTGACAAGGTGGAGATGATGAGATCCACGAGTGAAGTGGACAAAGCGGTCACAAGCTTGAGTGCTTTGCTTTGCCTGGAAGGTAATCCACATGTTCCTGCACAGGACAAAGTCATGGCACAGCGCGACAAACATGGCAATCCCACTTGGCTGCACATGCTGTAGCAAGTTCCATCCTTTGTGGGAGGCTTCAATCTGGCTCCCATCTGAATGGACATTGTTGCGCATGCCCTCCAGGCAACCTTTTCGGACATGTTTGAGCTATTCGAGATGGACCTGGAAAATCAGAGTACAATGTCAATACAGATGGTCCAAAGGCTGCAACAATGCGTACCTTCTGACCTGCGGCTGACCAGACACCCTCTGCTGCCCACTTTGCGAACATCCTTTCCAGCCGGCTCTCCTGCTCATGACGGTCCCAGTACTGCGCCAACCTCCATTCTCAGCCCGACTCTTCAGCACGCAGGAGGAGACTTCCTCTGCAACTCTCGCCCTATATGCTGTTTGCTTTGACGAGACAATAGTAGCAATGTATCTGTCATGTCTGTTAGTTGGTCTACACTAGTATCAATGAAGGATGAAACCACATACCTCATGATGAAGTGCCAAATGTCAAGGACTGCCTTGGTATTGGGCAGTGCCCTTTTGATGGCACGACGGACATGGCAACAGTTATCCACCACCACCATTTCAGGACCCTGCACACCAAGCGCATCACAGCGCTCTCTTATCCCACCCAAGAGTTCTTCAATTTCACCGTTTGCCTGTGTCTGGCAGAGACGCTGCAACATGGTTAGAAAAGGTTACATATGTGTTTAAATATGACCTACCCAGCTTACAATCTCATTCCTCTTGTTCAGCGCACTGAGAATCCCTCCCTTCATTGGCCTTGCCTTTTTTTTGTCCTTGTCTGTCAGCGTTGCCTTACTTGCCGCATGGTATGTGTTGTCAAATGATAATGTGATTGCTATGATAACATATCAGTACCAGTTTCGAACAACAGACCCCTCAGACTTACCTGTTGTTGATCTCAGATACTCTGTAGCCTCCTGCTCACGCGTTCGCTGGACAAAGTCTATAAAGACTTCAGTGATGATCTTGTCCGAGATAGACTTGTTGCCATAGCCAGTTGCATTGTCCGGCAGTGAAAATAGGCGAAGCACACTTGGCTGGAAGAACTCCATGCCGCCACGCTCAGCCCTCACCTGTTGAAAATTTGTCACATAGTCGAGCATGCAGTGATGGTATTCAAGAAGATGGAGTTCTAGGAATGTGCATTGTGGGTCAATAAGAGCCTTACTATAATAGTAGTATGTTAGAAAACTCACGTCGAATGTGCTCTGCCAACCCCGCTGAGGTCAAGGACGGCCTGAGCTCAATGATGAGGTCATAGAGGTCACGGGTGACTGCACACCGCTGCAGGAAATGTGGGATTTCACCTTATAGGTGGCCCTGTCAGCAGACGAGTCTAATGAGAATGATAATGGGCTTGTAACTCATGGGGGATCTGCCAATGTTCAGACTTTACCCAGAATGAAACATTTGTTGTTGCAAAACAGTATCCTCCTCCAGCTCCTTGCTCCATTTCTTCGTCGTCCTGAATCCCTGACTCATCAAGCACCATTTGGCTGTCTCTGTTCTCCTGCCTTGCTCCTTTGCAGTCTATGCACTGCAGTTGACATCCTAGAGCTGCTTCTTCAAGTTTTATGCCATGAACGTCACGTGCCCCAGTTCCAGTCCACCCCTCCCACACAATGTTCACGCCACAGCACTGTGGGCACCTAGTGAGGCTTGGGTAATAGAATGGATGCACAACGTTGAGTGCGCAAATGTACATCACTTCGGGCTCAATGATTGGATTGCCAGGACACTTCTGAACATGTAAATATGATGGCGGAAGGAAGCGTGGTCCCAGCAACAGAATCTCGTTGCTCAGCTGAGGTGGTGGCACCGCAAACTTCTTGGAGCGGGCCCGTGTGGCGTCCTGAACAAAATTGACATACTGGACAATAGCTGCCTCCCACTCAAGCTGTGCGAGTGAGTGTGGGTACTTCTTCCGAGTTGGGTGGTTGGCCCAGTTTTGGACGTGCTCATTGATCTGATCATTAATGTGGGCTATAGTCAGTGCAGAAATACAAAGCAGTGGTTTGGCTGACCTCGTATTTCCACCGGGTTGCAAACTCCTTCTGCTCCTTGACTGGGAGCTGAGCCTTCAGGATGTGTAAAACAATAGCCGGTTCAAATGTAGACATAGATCCAGAGCCAGAAAGTGAGGGTGGGGAGAAAACCGCCCAGGTGCTGCCTTTTTCAATACATTCGGTGGCTTATCTGAGACATAAGTAGGAAAGGGCTGCAACACCACTGTGCAGGAATTTACATGAGCAAAGTATCTGGGAGAAAGGCCTCATGTCACCTGTGAGCATAAGTGGGTTGAGGGATGAGTAGCTAGCCTGTACGTTCTGCGTTTGACTGCATGGTGGTCTTAAGGAGGACGTGCTTTCGTGACTCCAAGTTGTGAGTGACTGATGTGACAACATCAAGATTTCATGTAAAGAATGATGCAATGTAGTTCCTGCTGAGAGAATCAAGAAAGAGGATAAGACTTGTTCCCTCACCAAAATTGTCACTAGACACTGTCAACTTGGAAGATGATGTCGGATGAGTTTCTGCCTCCCTTTTCGCAGATCATGTATTTAACATGTAAAATGGAAATAAGTTACATATTACGAGAACAAGCATGACAATCATATGAAATTTTACCTTCAATGATGGGCCGTGACTACATCAGGCAGTGCTTCATCAACCATGCATGCAGGAAGTGAAAGTATCATGGTTGATGATTGTTCCGAGTTTTCTGAGGCATCTTGGCTTTGATAAGACCGATGATGCCAGTCGTGATAAACCGTGTGAGTAGAACCGTGTTAGATTCAATGCGATACGTTTTAGTTTGATGCATGACCCATGTGATGCGAGAGATAGAGTGCGTTATTGACTTGACATCGGGGTTGGTCTCGTTTTGGACAAGGGACTAGTAGAAGTTGTCAGTAGTGAATTCAAATCATTGCGGCTAATGAAGCACCTCTAAGAGTGCCCGGATGCACGTTCCAGGCCATATATGCTTCCAGAACATCCCCTCTATCCCTTTCTGTGTGCCCCAATTGAAGCATTGCTCACATAAGCCAGAAAGCCAACTCAAGTCAGGCATCCAAGGGACCCAGTGTGATCTGGCAGGCTCTGCCACACTGCTTTCAGACCAACTTGAAGTAACTGGGTTTATGTACTGGTCTACCGCAGTTACATTCAGGAATGCTTCACCCACCAACACTAGGCCAATATGTCTGTACTGATGCTTGAGCAGGTCCTTGTAAAGAGCTATAACCTTCCTCAGCTCGTCGCGCCACGACTGAAGAGAGCGATTGAGCTGATTGGCGTTGTGATGATATGTCCTGAATGTGTGAATGAGCTGTTCACCCAGATGTGTGTTCTGTGCAATGACATTCACCAACTCAATGCCACAGTTGCATAGCCCACCCTGATAATGATTTCAGCACTCACATGAATCTGTCCGAAGTAGAATAGTAGACTGACCTGATCATAATCACTGCCAGCCAGAACTGCAATCAAGATCAGGCCCTCCGGAGATAGTTGAAGGCGGTGATTGGATTTGATCATGTCCCACGTGTATATTCTCACTTCATCAAGATTTTTTGATTCCGGGCTTGTTTTGGATCAGAACACAATTAGTTGTGAAATAGAACAATTCTCACCATGAACAAATGATATGTGTTGCTCCAAATAATAAGGCATCACTATCATCAGTAAGAACCACATCGATTATCCTGGCAGCATTGAGTTGAGCAAGCTCTGCCTCCGCTTCACCAGGAGCCTGGAAAGTGGAGTCAGCGTGTTTGATGAGAATGAATGATGATGACTTGACCTGATGACAATAAAAACCAAAAGCTTTGATCATCAGCTTGAATCTGCCTTCAATCCATCCCAGTGCATGTCGAACAACTTTTCCGTGCTTCACAGAAGGCTGCGAGGGTCCATCAAAGACAAAGATGGGCAATGTACAGGTTTTGAGTAAGTGACAGAGCTTGAAAAACAACGTGCGCAGCTCTGGGTTCTCTCCAGCATTAAACCGGGATTGTGTTGAGAATTTGGCTTGACATTGACGAATCCAAATACTAAGAGAGTGACATAATACATCAACTTGGATGAACATGGTACACACCTGGCATCTATGCCAATTTTCAGTAACCTGTATGCGTGCCATTGTTTTTGGAATCCTTCCTCGAGTGAATATTGTTCCAGGGATTGGTTTTGAGCAACTACATCCAGTACCTAATCCATCGGGTGGCATCAGCATTCCTGTTGTTTTATGATGACATACCTGCCACAGCCCAGGGACGCCCATCACTATTGTCTTATCACTGAGACAGGGCGGTGCACGGCGGACCCCTTGGTTGCTGATTTGTGATCCAGAGCCCAACCCCTTGAGCTCTGCGGCCACACCTTCGCAACACCAAATTTCCGCCTTGTCTGCGCTCTGCATCCTCGCGGCTTGCATGTTCCTGTCTAGATGAAGAGCACGTTGGCTCTCCATCGTCTTCGTTTCCTTTCCTCTTTCCTTTCACGAGCTCGTCAGAAGTATCCACCAGAAGATGATCGACACACTCACTCAGAGTCAGGACGACATCCCACCACAGTCCTTACTACCCATTAACCAAGGAAGCCTGAAAGCGAGATACAGATGGAAGTGTGGGATCCTCTGCTTGAAGAAGAACCTAACTTTGGGAAGGAGGAATTCCGAGAAGCTAGAGGTGGACTGGCAGCGCTCAATATACCATGTCAGGAAAAACCATATTTGTAAATGGAACTAAATTTTCTAAGTCATAGAAAGGTTTGTAAACTGAAACAAATAAAGCAAACAAGAACCAAAGATCACAAAGTCAAATACATCAGCAAATTATCAATATCAGGTTTGGGTACTTCAGCTGCTTTGGAAACCAGCCAAACCAGCCAAAGTCAGAAAAGTGAGTTTGGACTTTCTATGGAAGGTCTGACATTGTACAAACTACACCCATTACTTTTGAAAGTCAGGACTATTGATTTTGATACTTTGAAAGCAGCCAATCTTGCACACAAATCTTTGAAACATGCAGTATGTTTTATTTTGACAACGGTACAATACGTCAGCAGTACACTAACCTAGCAGACAGGCAATACATGAGATGAGAATACAGCAGTAGGGTGGCGAGCGCTGAGAGTACAACAGGGTGGCGATACAACGGGGCAGTGATACAACAGGGCAGCGATACAACAGGGCAGCGATACAACAGGGCAGCGATACGGGGCGGCGATATACACAAGGCAATACACAAGGCAATTAGCTGAGGCAATTCAGAGTAGTACGAGAGGCAAGAATAGCACAAGGGGACAGAGTGCTGATGAAGCCTGGCTTCAAGTTGCAATAAGTGAGCATGGAAAGATAAGTGCGCTAGTAGTCTTGGCGCTTGAGATGTGATCTTAAAGTGAACTGTCAAAGTTGCTTAATTAGCGATGATATGACTTGTAATTAACTGAACGAGAACCACTTGAGTCTTGGTGATAGCTCAATGAATTCTGAACAGTCGAGCTTTGATAATAGAATAGTAAAAAGATAGAAAGTTGAAAGCTGCAGTAATTGGACAATGAGGGAAGCGAGCACAATGCAGAGAGCCAAAAGAAGACTAGTTAGCAATGGTACAATGCAAATATAATAAACCAAACCACTTCAGTCATTAACAACAATCTGCCAGCATCTTGTATTCGACTGAGCATCACCTATAGTGATTTCATCTTGATTGGTGGCCTTGGAGATGGTGACGTCCCACTTCTTTCTCAACTTCTCTGGCATGAGATGCAGTGCATTGTCAAGTATGGTTTTCCAATGGTGCTCCTTGAAGACTTTGATGTTTTCTGTAAAGAAGTCAGTTTGGTAGATTATTTTTCGGGTGTACATTTTGTGCTTGCCAGGCTCCTTTGGCAGTTCAACAAGCCCTTTGTGATTCTTGTAGTTATCTGCCGAGAATTGCTTGGTACCCTTGACTAGGCAACCTGTCATCCATTGTTTGAGCACATGTTCAACCTAGTTTGTAGTGTTATCAGTGAAACTCAAAGCAGATGAAGATTAGTCCTCACCGCCTGCATAGTGAGGACAAGGGCCCCAACTGGCTTTGATTCACTGAAGTCAGTCAAGAATTCTGGGAATTTTAAAAAATATGCTATGCCGAGCATTCAGGTGATAAGATCTGATGCCAGGAATCCCTAAATGGCAAAGTTAGTGGATACGGCGTCACAATGACTTAACATGACGTATGCTCTTTGTGTTGGTCTCGGGATCTAAGTCCTTCCAATGGAAAACACAACTTTTGTTACACCTTAACTGTGTTGAGAATCGTCAACCTCAAGGGCGATGAGAGCAGAACTTCCTCAAGGGTAAGTTAAGCTCCTACACAAGTGTAAGAGGGAGAGTCTGAGTGTGCGAAGATGAGCTGAGAATTCCCAAGGACAGTTTGACCATTAAAACTAGACTGGGGATCCAGTCTGTATATTGAGAGCTTATATAGGTACATGCTACACTACTAACATGTGATAAAGGAGAGTAACATGTGATAAACGACATAGACATGTGATAATGATGGTAGGCATGTGATAAAAGAGGAACACATGTGATAATGAGCACATACCATGTGATAACAGAGACTCTGGCATAAACGACGAAGTAAGAAGGCATAATAATGGGAAAAACATACTGCATATGGATAGGGGCTATTTACATAAGCATACTTGAGACGTGATTGTAACATAGCCTCCGTTCTAAACTAAAAGTCTATCTTTTCCAAAGATAAAATCAATCATTTGTATACAAAAATAAAATTGAAACTCAATAGTAGTCCTTTTCTATGTGCTCATGTTATGCATGGCTTCTTCATCATAGCTGAAATCAATGGGAGGGTCTTCTCCATAGCGATGACGAGGGCGATGCTGTGGATAACGACTTGGCTGACCTAGGGGAATCCTGTTGGAGTTGGAAAGACAAGGTGGTGGATTCCTGGTGGGCGGTCTGAGTCCCTGCATTGTAAATACCACTTGGCGTTGTGGACGAGTGTTTTGGCGAGTGTTATGATGCGTTACTTGAGGCCTGACATTGGCGGTTTCATCGGTGAGTTCTGAGCAGCTGGTGGGTGATGAGGAGGGGTGGTAGTCGACTTCTACTCTCCTAGCTTGAATGGGAGCCGGTCTGCGTCGTTGGCGCTCTTCTCTAGTAGTGGTAGGACGAGAAAGGGGTGTTGCCATGGCTGCTGATGCGTAGGTGGGCCGATTAGGTCCGCTGCGAGGTTGGTCCATCATTTCTTGTATCCTAGTAATATGTACATCACGTCTAGATACATTGCCTTGCTGAGTAAACCTATTGTCGTCGCCTGGGTATTGGTCTGGGATGCGTCCGGTCTGAGGATGATGGGAGGTATAATGATCTGCGTCGCCACAAATGGAGCATCCTCTTAAAGTGCTTCTTTCTTCACCTACAAACTGATAGTTGACAGGGTACCATTGATCGACAAACATTGCTCCTTCTGGTGCGTTCTCATTTCTAATTGGTAGTCTGACCTCCCTGATGCGATGTGGGTTGGTGAACGGCGTGGTAGGCTTATCTTTTCCATCGATGCGATATCCTTGGTATAATTGATTAATCGCAGAGTTTTGGTAACCCCAGGTCGCTTGTGGGAGTTGTTTGTCATACAGCATTGATAGAACATTGACCTTTTGATGGATAGTGTGTAGGTGTTTGTAGTTAAATCCTGTTGCTTCGCCAGTAGGGTTCATTGCATGGGCTAAATGAGTGACATTGTCTAGAGTGGTGCGAAGATTGATAGAATCGATTTTAGGCGTGCGCTGTAAAGTGACTAATCCAGTTTCGACAACATTGTAGCGATTGGGATGGAAATAATTGTCTTGATGTCCAGCAGTGGTGCGCCTAAGGGCCTCTTCGACATATGCTTCAATCCCAAGGGTTACTAGTGCCTGTATTGTATCCCAGATATGTATGGTGACGAAGCGATCCTCGTGTGGGACTGGGAAACGATGCATGAAGTTGACTAAGGTGGTGGTGAATGCTGTAAGATCGACGCGAACTTCTCTTTCGAGGACATGGCATAAACTGTTGCAAAAACACCAAGATGCGAGGAGTACCCAGATGCGGAAAATGCGTGGGTGAATGGTGTGGTCAAGGAAGGAAGGGATCTGATAGTAATTGAGGATGTTTTTGATTCCAGTAAGGCTGAAGATTGGGAGATTATAATTATCTTCATAGCGCGCTAGGAACCTGTTAGGGGGAAGATCATGTTCATCCTGAGCTGGGGGTACAGAAGATGATCGACTTTCTACAGCAAGGAATGTGGTGGTGGTGAGTGGGTCGGGGCAATTGGTAACTGTAGTGACTGTGGGTTCGTCCAATCCTTGAACTGAAAGATCTGCTACATTGTTGGGGTGTAAAACGTCGTCAGGGCGAGAGGCTTGACCCATTAATTCATTGTAGACTTCATGAATTGCTTCGCTATTGCCTCAGATGTTTGTAGCCATGACTCTGGCTTGTTGGACTACCCTGCACATATTTTCCATGACGGAATCGCTTCCTGATAATAAATTTACAAGGGAATGAGTGACTCGAGCCATTTCCAAAGCAGATGGACTGTCATAGGGGGGTGGTAACATACTAGGAGGGATGGGCAAAGGTTGCGGAGAAGGTGGGCTGCTGAATACGGGCGATGGCGTCCTGGGCGCATCTGGAAGGCTGATAGGAGGTGAGCCACGAGGAGTGGAGGTGTTAGAGGTGGTAGAGACGTTGGAGGAGGTGGTAGACATAGTAGAGGTTAATGCTTTCAATGTTGGCGACTGCTAGAACTCTGGGTTGGGAGTTCAGGTATTTTATTTCGCTTTTTATAGCCCTGTAGTGTTTCCTGAGAGTGTTCTAAATTTTCTTCGTCTTCCCAAGAGTTGTCAGATGTGGGATAACCTTTCCACTTGATCAAATATTGCCATTTGTTACCTTTTCGTTGGTGTGAGATGATTGTTTCAATTTCGAACTCTTCTTGTTCTTGAATTAAATCTGGAGGCGGTCTAGAATAGTTTGGTCCATGGATATCATTTTCTTGGAAGGGTGTGAGAAGGGAAACATGAAACACTGGGTGAATTTTCCATCTTTGGGGTAGCTGAAGTTTATATGTCACTGGTCTGAGTGCCTTTTCTATTTAAAAGGTCCTTCTCTCCTTGGGGCAAATTTGCGCAGTTGATCGGTCTTAAGATTCCTAGAATCTAGCCAAACTTGGTCGCCTTCTTTGAAGTGGTGCGTCTTGCCTTTAACTCTTTGCATCATGAGTTGTCTAGATAGTTCATGTGCTGCTAACGCTTCGTCTCTGATTTGATTAATTAATCTGAAGCGCTCTTCTGCTGTAGGAAAATTTATACAAGGGAATGCAGTTGGTATGGCCACTGGTTCGCTTCCAAACATGATTTCGAACAGTGCCATTTTCGTAGATTGATGTGGGTGCTGATTGTGCGTGAATTCTGCTAAAGGGAGATATTCTTTCCATGTGATAGTGTGATCGGCGCAGAATAGCCTGAGATATGTTTCAAGTTCCTGATTTAGGCGTTCTGATTCTCCATCTGTCTGTGGATGAAAGGCTGTGGATTTCCGATGATCGATTCCAAAGATCTTGCACATTTCTTCGAATACCTTTGATGTAAATTGTGGTCCTCTGTCAGATATAAGGGTGGTGGGTAAACCGAAGCATTTATACACTTCATTGATGTATGAATTGGCGGTGTCAAGAGTGGTGAAAGTTTTCTTGCAAGGGATGAATATTACCCCCTTTGTTAAGCCTTGATCGACCACGGTCAAAACAGAATCAAACCCTTCTACTTGGGGTAAGTCTGTGACGAAATCTAGTGAAACCTGTTCAAAAGGTCTTGTGGTGGTCGATTTGACTGGCATTAAACTTGGCATGATCGGATGTGTATTTACTTTCATCTGCTGACATAGTGCGCATCCTTCTACCCATTTGTTGGCAAGGGATGCCATTCCTGGCCACCAATAGTCGCGTCTGATGAGTGATAAAGTCTTTAGACATCCTGGATGTCCCATTACTGCGGGATTATGGTGTAATTTAATGATTTCCTGTTGTAATGCGTCGTTATCTGGTATGTAAATTCGTCCTTGATATCGGAGGGTTTCTCCGTCGTATTTCCAATCAGTTAGCTTCGCTTTCAGCGGTAGTTTTCCTATTTTTAAACTGTTGACAATTGTGTGAGCAAATTTATCTGTTTTCGTCAATTTCGTTATTTCATTCACCCAAGATGTCATGATAGATCTGATAACCATATCTGGTGAGATCATGGTTTGAGGCACTGCCTTCGCTTTCGCTTCTTCTTCATTGACATGGTCAGGGCATCATGATAATGCGTCCGCTTGAATTAATTTCGATCCTGGTACATGTTCCAGGGTGATGTCATATTCCATAATTTCCTGCCACCATCGAGACTGTTTT
>MIPV01002914.1:50646-61206 GCA_001983365.1 Amanita bisporigera | reverse complement strand
ACATACAGCCACAGCCACCCTGCCACCTGCCCCTCCACTTACCTGCTGCTGACATTCTGACTAGTGAGCTTGGTACTTCACTAAACATATGTAGGAAATTAATTGGACTATGGGAAAATTAGTATAGTGTGCAAAAACATACAGTAAGTTTGTCAAACTGTGGGAAAATGTTGGAGTATGCACAGGAAGTTATTTTGAGAGAATGGAGGAGAGTCTGAGATAAAGTGCTGAAATGGTCATGAGTGTGGGAACCTTAGTGTGGGATGCATAGAGGAAGTTGAGTTGAGTGTGGGAAATAATATATATATAGTGTGGGAATGTGGGCAGGAAGGTATCATATGGGGATGATTCTACTTGTAGAGTCTACTTAAATAGATTACTAAACATATGTAGGAAATTGATTGGACTGTGGGAAAATTAGTACAGTGTGGGAAAACATCCAGGAAGTTCATATAACTGTGTGAAAGTCTTGGAGTATGTACAGAAAGTTATTTTGAGGGAAATGCAGGAGAGTCTGAGGTAAAGTGCTGAAATGTTCAAAAGTGTGGGAAAATTAGTGTGGGAATATGTAGAGGAAGTTGAGTTGAGTGTGGGAAAATAGAATATAGTGTGGGAATCTGGCTAGGAGATATTCTATGGGGTTCAAGTGCTGATATGTTGTGTGTTTGATTATGCTAATGTGATGCTACTACAAATATGTAGAGTCTGACAGGGAATCCATACTGATTCCGTGGATTCTGCGGATTCCACGTGGAACAGGGGGGCCAGTGTAAAGTACTGCCTACAGTCGCTCAGCTGGCCCCTTTGTTCTTGAAGGTTTATATTGATGTCATGCACCTACCTCCCTCGAAAGGGTATCATTATTTGATCCAAGCACGTTGTTCACTCTCGCACTATCCGGAGTACCGAGCATTGCGTACTCAAACAGCCGAAGCCATCGGTTCTTGGCTATTCGAAGACCTCCTGTGCTGATGGGGTGCGCTAGTAGAGATCGTATCAGACAATGGTTCCTCCCTCATCAGTGCATGCGCCTACCTGTCAAAACAACACAAGATCAATCACATTCGAATCTCTGGCTACAACTCCCAAGCCAATGGCATTGTAGAAAGGGCACACTTCGACGTCCAGCAATCTTTGTATAAAGCCTGTGGTGGTGACCAGTCAAAGTGGGCTAGGTCGTTGCATAACGTCTTTTGGGCAGAAAGAGTCACAGTTCGACGTCGAATGGGTGTTTCGCCTTACTTTGCAGTAACTGGCACCCACCCGCTTCTTCCTTTGGACATTATCAAGGCCACATACCTACTACTGCTGCTGGAAGCCTTCTTGTTGACAATGGATCTCATCACACGACGTGCAGTGGAGTTGCAGAAGTGTCAGGAGCAGGTCGAGCAGCTTCGAGACAAAGTATATGAAGCTAGGATTAGAGCTGCCCAACAGTTTGAACGTGATAACCACTGCGTGATGAAGGATTTTGCTTTCAAGCTTGGTGATCTGGTTTTGGTTCGCAATACCACCATCGAGAAATTGTTGAATCGCAAGATGCGTGCTCGATACAATGGACCCTATGTTATCCTCGTCCAGAATCGTGGGGGCGCCTACGTCATATGCAAACTGGATGGTTCAGTGCTCGATCATCCGATTGCCGCCTTTAGGGTCATCCCCTACTTTGCATGCCAGAATATTGAAGTACCCCATGCCTCACTGGACATTCACCTGCAGCGTCTCAAAGAGATGCAAACCTCGACCAGTCTAGGAGATGATGATGAAGAAGTTCGAAATGCCTCGACAACAGAAGCCGAAGAAGATACTGGAGTAGGAGAGGTGCAGGAGGATCCAAGCGAAGACCTAGGTGAGGATAGTGGAGGTGTGGAGGTTGATGAAGAATATTGAAGACAGCGAACTGCAACCTCGCACTCATTTGCAGAAGCCATTTTCAACAAATGGACTTAGTTTCTGTTCCTTTTCCAATCTTTTCTCTCTTTTTCTACTCATATTTCAATATCGTTCTGATTCTTAACTAAAAGACAGTGCACTTCCTTTCAATTTTACCTTGTTCAAATACCCCCTTTTGCTACTCATTTCTCCGCTTACTTGGACAGTCCTCAAACAAACAAAACACTGACACCTTCGACTTCCTTATGCAAACTACCTATGAACATTTTTTAGATACAGACAAAGCAAAATGACCAGCTCGAAGTTGCCAAACACCACGAGGCGCCTAAGCCTGCCTTCCCTTGCCTTTGCTCGTCACCACCTCCGTCAACTCACCCTCATCGTCTTTGACCTCTATTCAATGTTTAGCAAAACACGACTATGAAACCCTCTTGAACCTACCTGAACTGCTCCAGTCGATTTCTATGGTTTCTTGCCATTGGCGCTCTTCGGCAGCTCATTCCTTTTGTGATAGCTCGCGTTTGAGCTTGTTGAAAACAGTGGTATACCTCATATATGTGGTGAGCTGTTCCGTGGCTGGCAACTGCCCAACGACATTTGGATCGAAGGTTAGAGTGCCAGAAGGCTCCCGAGTTGGTGGATTCCATCGAGAAGTGCTCGGCGTCGCCTTGCTCTTGGATGGCCGTGCTCCTGGTTTCATCTTCGACGGTGCACAAGCCTTCGTCGGTCGACGTGCAGGAATTATGACAGCAGCCACCACCTTCTTCGCTTGATGGCGGTCTGGCTCCTCCCTTTCGCGCTTGATCCCCTCATTGCTCGCAGCTCGCGCTCGTTTCCTCATTGGGAGAGGGGGGAGTTGCATCTCGTTCGCCTCGTGCGGCACTTTGATCTGGCAGAAGTTGCAGACGATTCTGGACCCTTTGCAGCGAAGGCACTTGTCCTTCCAGGCCTCGCCTGGTTTCACCTGTAGACAGGCACTGTCCAGGACACAGAGACTTTTGGAAACGGCTTTGCGGCATGCGTCACACTAGGGATCGTTAGCTTACACCTTGTGCCCATCGTCATGACGCACCTTGTGCTCTCAAGGCTGCGCCTTCCCTGCCTGGTCAAGCACTTCATCATCCTTGGCATACCTCACTCAAAACTCGTCTGCGTTCATGACAGGAAGTGGCGCCATGGGCCCCACATCTTCATCTATCTCTGCAGGTTCTTCAGAGGCTTCTAGTTCATCCAGTTGTGACTCGCCGTCATCTCCTTCATCAGCATTGGCATCCTCTCCATCCGAACCAATGACCTTTGATAGCTTCATACCCCAGCCCTTTGGCAACTCGGATGCAGCCCTAGCTTTCGGAGAGATGGCGAACAACGGCCTAGGCGCTACACAAGTGTGCAGGTCTATGAGCGCTGCCCGTTCTGCCAATTTTTGACCATTGCTGTTGCTCTTTGGTTTCTCCTTGTGGTTTGCCTCATGCAAAGCCTTGTTCATTTCAGACAGCTCTGCAGCATGACCTGATTCTGTTGAACCTGTCAACAGCTGCATTTATGACTCATTTCGTAAAATTCTCACCAAGTTGAAATGTTCGAATTGTCTCGAGTGCCTGTGTTTTGGCAAGGCGGCTGAACCCTGGGCAAAGGCACTGTTGTTCTGCAGTCCGACACAGTTTGGTCACCCTTTCCAACGTTTCTGCGTCAATTTCGCAGATGTCACATGAGTCCTGGTCGTCGGTTAGCTACCAGAATCGAATTGGTCTGTAGCAAAGGCCTCACCATGAAAGCAGCGAAGTGTTTCAACCAGTCATGCCATTCAGAGAACAATGTCGCGGCCATTGCAATGTTTGCGAGCGAATCCAGCAAAGAAGGAGCCACTACTTGGTTGATAGCCAGGTGTTGAGACGTTTTCAGCCGCATTGGGAGCAGCAGGAGGCGACATTGAACAGGCAGACATAATTGTGGTCTGCAATGATGAGAGATGAAGCGAAGATAGGCGCATGAAGGACTCAACAATGTTGGGAAGCACGCAGTGACTGCGGAGTTGTTTTATTTGGTGTTATTTGATCAACGGCAACTTGATTCAGAAGCCACGAAGTGACCTGCTCAGCAGTCTGTGTCACAGTCCGTCACAAATGCCCTGGTCCCTTGCACGCATCACTATTGTCACACGCGTCACGCGACTTGGCACTTTGAACCCCCAATTGACTGAGGACAGTCAAGATTTCAGCCCCCAGTGGATGATACGCTGGCTCCGCGTCTAGGCCAATCCTAGGCATACATGAAAGTCTATGAAGTCGCTTCGAGTCCAGTCGAAGTCACACAGGCTCAGTCGAAGTGTAAACAGCCCCAGATGACTGCCCGAAGGCAATTGAAGGTCTCGAAGCTGAGGCAGTGCTTCGAGTTGGTCATCTCGGCTTTGATGGGGACCTGTGACATCTTGCGATCCCAGAACAAGTTCGCCCCCACCTTGCCTGACAATGTTGCAACGCCCCTGACAGTATTTCAAATTCGGTGTAGATGGGTGCCTGGCCCCCATACTTGGCATAAGGACCGCGTCCTTGCTTCCTTCCCCCCCAGGACTGCCCTCACTCACCCAGACGAAGCCAGTATGACTCGATTGTTGCAAAGTGGAATCACCTTGCCCATGCAGTCGCTTACTCTCATTGAGTGACTCACAGTCTCCTCTCAGCCCTCCCTTGCGTCCCAGATAGCCAGTCGAAGCGAGTCACCAACAGTAGACCCAGATTCATCCATGCATGATGCACCACCAAGCCCCCTCAAGGCATCTTCGACCACAATACAGTACTCCCCTGGACTGCCAGCTTCATTCACCCCTGGAAGAGCCCTTCAACTATTGCCTATATCCGAGACAACTACAACTTCGATCCACGACACCATTGGGATACAGTTCGCAGACTCGAGGACTCAAACAAGCTATGTGAGGCATGGCTTGGTCTGTCATGTAGGAGCTCAAGGAGGACAGGAGATGATGTTCCACAATCCAGGAGAGCCTTCGGTACTGCGTATGCCGAGAGACCCCCATCATCACGAGCAGTTCCACCTCAAACTACTCAACAGCACAGCTCGATTGGGAGACCTGGAACAGACAGAAAGCATGTCATTTGCAATCGGCCAGGTTGTCTGGAGGATTAATATCATTGCAGGACAGCATGGGTATCGAAGAGAGATAGCGCCTGGAGGACCCCTGATTGTCATTGGGCGAACACTGGCAAACTATGCAGTCATCAATCGAGAGGGAGTGTTACATTTGAGGCTCATTCCGGTGGACCAGCTTAGTCCATACTATTCGACCTGGCATGTAGCATGCCTTCCGATGGCCTTGATGTGCCACTGGGATATAGAAGATCTTCTCTGCCACAATCTGGGTGCCTAGGAGCTTTGAGGACCATGTTCAGGGCACTTCTCTCATGACCAGCGCTTCGTGTGCCTTAGCCGATGAAGCCCGGACCCCTTGGAGTATTTTGGGGAGCATAGTCAACCTCGGCGATGTCAGACAAAATACCTTATCCCCTGGTTCGTTTGTTTCATCTTCGTACCTTAAGCAATTTTCTTCGTTTCCATTCTTTGATCTTCGAGAATATGGTATCCTAGTGATCGCCATCAGCCACCTGATTTTGGACCTTGTTTTGAGCTCCATATTTGATTTAGCCAGCCTAGTATATATATGAGTGTATTCCACCCTCGAAAAACAGAGAAGTTCTGACCTTCCTTCCCTCCCCTCTGAGTTACGGAGCAAGTTGTGCCTGTATCCGAGTCTTGTCAAGGTCCCTAGTCTTGCTTCGACCTTGCCTGCGCTTGCCTTGCCTTGTCCTCATAGCCTTGCCTTTGTTGTGTCCCTCGTCAGCCACACTCGCCCTCCTTGCCACACTTGTCCACCATCGACTTGCCCTCGACCTTGCAGTCTACACCTTTGACTTGCCTCGGCCTTTGCTCTCGTGCCCCAGTCCTACTTCAATTGTCTCTTCGAACCTTGCACCACTCGTCTAGCCTCCTTCGTCAACTACTTCATCTATTCATTACAGTATACACACCACAGCAAAGACTGAGAACCCTCCTGGAACTCGCACCATAGTTGTTTGTGTTGTGTATTGAACCTTTCCTGTTGCCTCGACTTCCCCTCCGTCACCTCATAGGTCCACCACTGAAGGTGTGCTCGAGCACTTCGAAGAGGTTGGGGTTGGGTTTTAGTGTTTAGTCATGATGACGTGCATCAATGAATGAATCCAACTGTTCCTGTTCATGTGTGTTCAATGGGTATATCTTGCAATCCAACAGTTTAGATCCTGGAATCAGTTTGATCACATGATCCCATGGTCTTCTCAGTGGTAATTCATTAAACGTTTCCTTTTCGAATACTTTCTTGAACTTCCAGTATGGTTTAGGGACCCACTCTGTTAATTTACTTTGTTCCACCTTAGGTTTGTTTTCTTGCTGTCCCATTGATTGCAGATATTCTGGATATCCTATATGAATTGCCAATAACCTATCACTGCTTTCGAATTGAATTGGATCTTCGATCTCATCTTCTGGTTCTTCTACATCAACTGATTGATGACAAGATCCTGGGCATTGAGTAAACCATAATTTATTTGCCTGCCAATCAATTTCCGGATTATGGTATTTAAGCCAGTCAAACCCTAGAAACATATCGGTCTTCCCTAGCGTTGTTACTCCAAATTCCATTTCTTCAATGTGTCCCAGGATTTCCACCTGTAATTTTACTACCTTGGTGATCGCTCCTTTGGTATTCAATGTTCCATCTGCATTATACACTGATATTGCTCTTGGAAGTTTGGTTGTGTTTATCTCATGAGTTTTAACCCATTCAGCGGATACACATGAACTGGGGCATCCACTGTCCAATAATCCTTTCATGTCCAATACCTGATTTGTATCTAATGTGGTGACAACACATTGTAGGTCCATTTGTCACTTTCCTGATGCCATAATCCATTTCAGTTCTTTTAGTTGTTTCAAGAATCATAACCCTTCTGATTCCATCATCTGGTTCACCTTTCATAAGGTTTCGGATGAGATCTCATCTTCCTTCTGTCTGTTTGCAAAAATCTTTACATCTGTGACACATTTTTCATTGTGCCAGATTTTCCTCAACATCCATGCTGCAGATCCTACATGCAACCGCATTTTTTTGTCCCTTAAGGATGAACTCCTTATCGGATTTTCCAGATGACGAATTTCGTAAACCAAACTATTTATATTGATATAATCCATGGGTACAAATTTGTCATACTGTACAGATCCGTCAGCCAGTGAGTCGGAGTTGACACTCACTGGTCCCTGGCAAAACCCAACTTTCTTGCCATTTCAGATCTCTCTACTTCTGTCATAGATTTGAAATACATATCAACCATGATCTCTCTTATTGCATCCTTCCCTTTACAGTTTTGAGCAATGTGACCTGGCTTTCCACAACTGTAACATTTGAATTCAGTTGTCATTTCCCTAACTGCTTCCTTGCTTCTACAATCCCTGGAAATATGACCTGCCTTGCTGCAATTATAACATGTGACTGATCTAGTTGTCCTTGTGCAATCTACATCCATGGGAGTTCCTGCACCTTTAATTGTGGTGGAAGGTCCTGCTTGTGCATTGGTCTGGGTTGGCTTGTTCATGTTTTGTCGCAGTCTATTCTGATTATTGAACCAACTGCCTTGGTTTGCCTGCATTGGATTAAAACGGTTTGGTCTCTGTCCATAAAACTGATCTGCTTCTCTCTGTAATTTCTCCAGTTCTGTTGCCCTTTTGTACCACCGATTTAGTTGTCCTGCTTGTGAACCGTCGCCTGGTGAACCGAGCTTAATGATCCTTTGTCCCAAACCAGTTCATATGCCTTGCTTAAATTGATCAACTAATGCAATGTCATTGAAACCAGTTAGTTGTGCCCAACCCTTGAATTCTACAATGTATTCTTCAACCATTTTGTTACCTTGCCTTAATTCCCTAATTTTCCTGACCACCTCTTCCCTGGTTTTGGTTGTCAAGAAATAGTCTCTTGCCTTCTGATTAAACTCTGCCCATCCATAGAATGGTACCAGGTTTTTAAATCGATATGCTGGTTGTAATGGAGTTTCTCCCATTGCTGGTATTTCTGGAACTCCCTCTCTTGTTTCCCTTTTTGTGATTATCCATCCCAGTTGTTGTATATTAAATTCAGCACATTCTACTTCATATGTGGCAATCTCCTGAATTTTAATATTCACCCAATTCTGCACCTTGTTGTTTTTGCCCTTTCTGATCTGTTGTAATGCATAGCTGATTTTTCTATCATCGTTTGTAACCCTGACTTCTGAAAAGTAATGGGTCATTCGTCTTAGCCAAGTGTTGATCTCCAATGGCTTGCCCTCATAATACTCAGGAGGATCTAACTTTAACTCTGGTTGCTTTGGCCAATTTTGTTCAGCATCCCTATCTGCCCTGGCATTTTCTCTTGCTCCATCATTAATTGCCTGAATCGCTTGTTGCAGCATAGTTGCCATTTGTGCTGCTTGGGTTTGTACCCTGTTCTGTTCTTCCTCTCGTTGTTCATCTGTTAGGGTTACTTCACAACCCCTCCATTCAGTAATTGCTCCTGATGCACTTGTAACAGGAGACGCAACCATTGCTCACTGACTTTGGAACATGAATGTGAACAAAGTCACAAACATAGCTGTAAGAACTTCAAGGAGAGCCATGGCTCAATCCTTGTGTAACAATGTCAAGAAAGTGAGAGATAATTCAAGTGGTGAGTTGTACAGCTTAGAGATTATGTCAGGAGTCTCTCAAGACTCTACTAAACACAATCCTCAAGGCTTGAACAAGCTCAACAATGGAAAGAGAAGATTGTGGAAAAGAGAATGTATTGCTCAAGTAGAAGTCTTGTAGAAAAGACTATCTCTAAGCTTGGGATTTTACACTGAACTACCTATTGTATATATACTACTAACCTCATGGTTCCATCATGTTCTACATGTGTATTCCTCATGTATCTCTTATTTAATCTGCTTATGTAACAGATAAGATAACCTGATAAGCTATCCAAGCTTGATGAGATAAGTCCACTGATAAGATAAGATAAGATCAAAGAACAATTTGTAAAAAGATTGAAAAATTCATAACAAGCTCCCATTCAAGCTAGGAGAGTAGAAGTAGATTACCACCCCTCTTCCTTGCCCACCAGTCACTCAGAACTTGCAGATGAAACTGCCAATGCTAGACCACAAATAACATGTCACAACACTCGCCAGAATGCTCACCCACAATGCTCGCCCACAACACCAGGTCATATTTACTACACAGGGACTTAGACTGCCCACTAGAAATCCACCACCTTGTTACAGTTTCTTTTTTGCTTCTCTGTCATCCTTATTACTCAGTGGATGGACATATTGTATTTACATCATCACTATTACTATATGCACTGCCTAGAATGTTATTCCTTTTAGTAGCTACCTTCATCTTTCCTTTCTCAGATAGCTACAGCTTTTCATCCTTTTTCATCAGTCTCATTGTTCTCCAAAGGTATATAAACCCTCCTCCTGTACAGTAGTTCTTTAGTTCCAACTTAGACGAATCATACCTTCCTCTCAGCCTCTGAACCTTGCCCTCTCTTCTCATCACTGAATGCATTGATCAGAAGGCCTTCGTCATTGTCTGACTTAGCAACCTCAGTACCATTTACCTTGTCATCATGACTGGGAGCAGACCAAGACTCTGTTTGTCATTTCTAAGTACGATGAAGAAGGCTGTCCGTAACACACCTCATCTGTCCAATGCCAATTGCGTTGATACGCTGGCTCCGCATCTAGGCTGATTCTAGGCATACATGAAAGTCTACGAAGTCGCTTCGAGTCCAGTCGAAGTGTAAACAGCCTGAGATGACAGCCCGAAGGCAATCGAAGGTCTCAAAGCTGAGGCAGTGCTTCGAGTCGGTCATCTCGGCTTTGACGTGGACCTGTGACATCTTGCGATCCCAGAACAAGTTCGCCCCCACCTTGCCCGACAACGTTGCAACGCCCCTGACAGTATTTCAAATTCGGTGTAGATGGGTGCCTGGCCCCCATACTTGGCATAACGACCACGTCCTTGCTTCCTTCCCCCCCCAGGACTGCCCTCACTCACCCAGATGAAGCCAGTATGACTCGATCGTTGCAAAGTGGAATCACCTCGCCCATGCAGTCACTTACTCTCATCGAGCAACTCACAGTCTCCTCTCAGCCCTCTCTTGCGTCCTGGATAGCCAGTCGCAGCGAGTCACCAACAGTAGACCCAGATTCATCCATGCATGACGTGCCACCAAGCCCCCTCGAGGCATCTTTGACCGCGATACAGTACTCCCCTGGACTGCCAGCTTCATTCGCCCCTGGAAGAGCCCTTCAACTATTGCCTATATCCGAGACAACTACAACTTTGATCCACGACACCATTGGGATACAGTTCGCAGACTCGAGGACTCAAACAAGCTATGCGAGGCATGGCTTGGTCTGTCATGTAGGAGCTCGAGGAGGACAGGAGACGATGTTCCATGATCCAGGAGAGCCTTCGGTACTGCGTACACTGAGAGACCCCCATCATCACGAGCAGTTCCACCTCAAACTACTCAACAGCGCAGCTCGATTGGGAGACCTGGAACAGACAGAAAGCGTGTCATTTGCAATT
>MIPV01002914.1:34194-44369 GCA_001983365.1 Amanita bisporigera | reverse complement strand
ATTTTCTTGCCTTCACCACATCCAGCTGCAGTTCCTCTGCTTCATTCCATCTTCCCTGAGAACTGTATGTTGATGCCAAATTGTGCATGCTGGTGAGAGTGTGTGGGTGGTCTGGTCCAAGCTTTGATTTTCTTGCCTTCACCACATCCAGCTGCAGTTCCTCTGCTTCATTCCATCTTGCCTGAGAACTGTATGTTAATGCCAAATTGTGCATGCTGGTGAGAGTGTGTGGGTGGTCTGATCCAAGCTTTGATTTTGTTGCCTTCACCACATCCAGCTGCAGTTCCTCTGCCTCATTCCATCTTCCCTGAGAACTGTATGTTGATGCCAAATAGTCCATGCTCAGGAGAGTCTTGGTGTGGTTAGATCCAAGCTTTGATTTTCTTGCCTTCACCACATCCAGCTGCAGTTCCTCTGCTTCATTCCATCTTCCCTGATAACTGTATGTGGATGCCAAATTGTGCATGCTGGTGAGAGTGTGTGGGTGGTCTGATCCAAGCTTTGATTTTCTTGCCTTCACCACATTCAGCTGCAGTTGCTCTGCTTCATTCCATCTCCCCTGAGAACTGTAGCCAAATTGTGCATGCTGGTGAGAGTGTGTGGGTGGTCTGATCCAAGCTTTGATTTTGTTGCCTTCACCACATCCAGCTGCAGTTCCTCTGCTTCATTCCATCTTCCCTGAGATCTGTATGTCAATGCCAAATAGTCCATGCTCAGGAGAGTCTTGGTGTGGTTAGATCCAAGCTTTGATTTTCTTGCCTTCACCACATCCACCCACAGTTGTTCTGCTTCAGTCCATCTACCAATTTGATTAAAGACAAATGCAAATCTGTCATGCTCATCATCATAATACACTGATTTCATGTTCTTCTCAATTCCATACTGATCATTTGAATCAATATGTGCAGCAAGTAGTTGACAAAACACATAATTGTCCAAGTCATAGTCAGGTTCAATAGAACAGCAGAGCAATGCCCTTGCTTTCCAGTAGCAGAGGAAAACTTCTTCTTTTGATATCCTATTCCTGCCCCATGAATGAACTAATGGGTGTATAAAGTATTGGGTATTCTTGCTTCTAATCAAGGAAAATGAGAGTAGTACTTGGATGCCAGCCAAGAATTGCATTCTGTCCCATTCACAATCTTCACCCAGAAACAATGTTTGAGAATCCAATAGTGCTGCTGATAGTGGGAGAGGAGGATTTTTGCCTCTTCCCAAGTCCCTCTTCACATAATTCTCAGCAGCATTCTTGAACAGTACTTCTGGTATATTGGCATGGTGTAGAAAGGCACAAATCTGCATCAGAGTGATGGCACTCTGTGCTGCAACTGTTTCTGAGCCTGCTGCTTGTGTGGCCCTATTCTCAATCTCCTGCATAGATATTTCCCATGTTCCATATGTTGAAGCTCCATATTCAGATGCTCCTTTAAATTTTGCACCAGACATTAATCTTTCCTGGTGCTTGGAGTACATGTCTAGATAATCCTCAATGCTACAACCACAGGTTTGGATATATGACCCAGCTTGATCAAGGGCAAGTGGAATGCCACCTATTTGCAAAACAAGCTGTCTGGCTGACTGACTCAGGCTGAGATGGTCAGATGAACCACCAAGTGAGGCTGACTCCAGGAGTAAAGAAACAGCCTCATCCTCTCCCATTTCAAGCACCTCTAGTGAATTCTTTGCCAATGTGATTCTCTGCAAAGCAGGATTCCTGCTTGTTATAAGAATATTGCCAGTATTTCCTGGTGGAAGGCATTTTTCAACAATTTCATAACCTCCATCTGCATTATCATATATAATGAGCCAATCAACTTTCTGAGACATCCATTTGAGAGCCAAAGCAGCTGAATTTGCTGTTGCACCTGAAGTGACATTATATTCACAGGCAATCCATCTCAGTGCAAGGTCAATAGTCTCTTCAGAGGAAGCATCAATCCAGAATATGTCAGAAAACCTAGGACATTCAACTATGAACAAAGGCCAAGTAGTACAGCAGCAAACTCACAATTGGACATTCTGCTCAATGAATTTGAGGCAGATTTGAGTCTTGCCTATGCCTCCTATGCCATAGAGAAGAAATGATTTCCTCTGCCCTTGTTCATCTTGCCCAAAATGATCCTTCAACTTGTCAAGGTATTTATCTTGCCCAAGGAACATAGTACTGGAATGTTTCAGAGGTGGTAAAGGTGGTAGGATTGAAGCTGGTTGAGCCAAATTGACAGAATAGTTGTTAATTGTCTAGAATTGTAGTCATAATGACACAATTCACACAGATAGACACAAGAACATACTTGGTTCCCATGAACTTCTGTGATATCCCGTGCAGCCAACACAAAATCACGAGCACCAGAAAAAAAGCCCGAGTTTGTGTCAGACCTAGGGGATTTTGCATGTTTAGTAGCCTTAGCCTATGGGAAAGGAGTTAGCATTGAAGCCCGTTGTAATCTAGGTGAGCATTACCAATAGTTTGGACAACATGGGTACGTCGTGGTCAAAATGAAAGCCGGAGAGTAACGGATGTCACACCAGTTGCCGTGGAAAACGTGCATCGGCATACCCCGTCACGAGCTTGCAAGACCCATAACGACGATTTAGGCCATGCTCCGTGTGCTTGGAAGACTCGTACAGTGGCGAGTAGGAACGGAAAATGGGACTGGATAGCGTTGTGAGTCGTTGGAGCTGTAGGCTGCTTTTGAATGCTTATGACAGGCAGTTGACGAGCGCAACTGCATCGGGCAGGATTCTACTAGAGGAGCAGAGATCTAGAAGGCCTAGTGACATCTTTCGAATCCATTCTGCGTGCGATATGTATCATCGGGCGCGGTCTCCCAACGAGCAACTTATCTTATAATGACACGGCCTGTGGTCAAGTGCCAGGAACGACAGATGAGTGCTCGGGTCAGCATAAATGCGTCATATGCCATTGACAGTGAAGTAGATGAGAAAGAAGCACTGGAGTCTCGCGTTTGTGTTTTATCCAATGGGAGAGTCAAACAAACTACGTATTCGCGACAGACTGAACGACCAATGTATATTCTTCGTCTCAGATAAACAAACTACATATTTGAAAGTAGTGGATTGAGGTCAAAAGTAACGCAAATCAGAACGATTCGTCTCATCCTGCCGCTTGTGCCCTCTCCAAAACCTTATTCGCCGCCTTTCCCACTGCCATTGCTCCCGTCGAACCAGACGGATCAACGCCGATCGTGAGACCTGTGCCAGTCTGGACGAGCGCGGCTATATTCGCTTCTCTCATCCTGACCAGCAAACTGGACAACATGGCAGGAGTGACGACCATGTCTTCACCCATCACCGTCTCCTCCTCTGCCTTGGCCCCGGTGTTTGGTTCAGAAGAGGGAATAGCTCCGTCGGCGGGTGAGAGTGGGAGCGCCATTTTGCCAAGTGGTTGAGATTTGATGATGCCCCCCGTTCGTACCCAAGGAGGAAGAGGAAGCGTCGGCTGCGTCTTCTTTGTAACGATCCCATAAGCGCCATAGAGAGATGATTTCCTGCATGATAGTGGCAACGAGAGGGAGGGGAACATTCATGGAAGCGAGAAAGGTGAGGATCGTGTCGGGTGGTGTGGTGTTTTTTGATGATGCTGGAGGGGTGGTGGAATGGCTGAGGCGGGTGGAGCGGCGGTTGAGCGGTGGAGGCGAGGAGGAGGATGTGGTGGTGGTGGGGTGACGGAGGCGCAAGAGGACGGCAGATGGGGTGTGATTTCATTCCTTGAAGAGGGGTGGAAGACGACGGTGAGATAGATTGCAGCAATCGCGATGAAATGCGGATGATATATGAGGCACAGGTTGGAGCGATGCGTGTCGTTGATGATGAACCACGCGTGCTGGAATCCGCCTTCGGGGAGCTCGAGCTGGCCTTTTCGGTGTCTGGGCCTAAGCTTCTGGTGGTGGCCACGCCTCCGGATGAGGAAGATCATGGGTGGTGGGGCTTTCACAAGGCAGCGAGGATACAGTACGGGTGGAAGACGGTGAGGTCGCACTCGAAGTCGTCGACGAGGTAAAACTCCATCTCTGCTATCCGGATCTAGTGCATTTGACGTTATAGTTGTCATCTGTTGCGTGATCAGGTAAAATGAGGGAGGGAGGTGGTTGAATGACGTACGGCTGAAGCGTGACCTGGCTTTGGAGGTAACGACTTTGATGCGGCGATGACGAGGAAGGGGTCAGTCTCGCAGTACAAGATCTTGAGAAGCGTCTGAAGAAGACGATGGCAGTGGCGATGACGCGTTGGCGGAGGGCGAGTTTGCGGTCCAGTTTCATGATGGCTGCCATTGAAGTATGGATACCATTGGCAAAGTAGATGGCGAGAAAGTCAAAATACTGTGGACCAGCGACATACAACCTGTCCATAGTTCGATTGCCGCGCGGTCTACAATCCAGCTCACCTGGGCTGCCCTGTTGTGACCACAAATTAGCCGCCAAGACCCGTAACGTCACGGCAACAGGTTTGCCAGGCGACGCCTCATTCTTCTTACCCTCCAGAATGTCTCTCTTGTAGGGCCTGAAAAGAAAACTGGGAAAGATTGCTACTGCGCAGAGAGCGGCCCTGCTCTGGGTCTCCGGGGCCTTCCGAACTACCCCCAGTGGAACACTCGACTACCTCTGCGGCCAACCCCCAGCCAGACTATACTGCCAGCAGCTAGCACGCCGGGCACTGCTGCCCAGCAACCATCCCATCACCATCAGGAAACACCCAATTCTGTATTCTTACTTAATCATGTGATACCACTGCTAAACCTGCTTAAGTCTGAAAAACGGCTTCAGGCGACATTTAGGTATCAGTAATAGAGTTAATTATCAAAAGTCACATTGTAGGTCCATGAAACAATAGGTAAGTTTGTTTGTCCATGAATGAATTAACAAGAAAACTATGACATTGCTCTATTACGGAGGTACTGGTCCATTCTAAGGGTATATTTCTTCCAGGAAGTGGTGTAAGATGGATGCTTTGTGTGATATTTGTGACTGGCATGATGCTCACAATCCGAGCATTGTCCTGTCTAGTGCGCGACACCTTGTAGAGTCCAGTTTTAGGCTCTGGATTCACTTGGAATGGTGTGAACCATTCAACATATGCCAGATGCTGGGGAGGGTGGTTGCTTGGACTGAATAGATGTTGGACCGCCTTGGAGTTGATACTGAAGATAGTACGAATTTGAGCAATGCGATATGCTACAAGTAGAGCATTAGTCATGCACATTGAAATATGCTAACATGCACCATGGATTCCTGTCCTACCTTCTCCACAATGGACAAGGTTGGTATCAAAACAACCAGGTATCATCTGTCCCTTTTTATCCTTCTGCATTGGCTGTGCTTGAATAGAATCTACTGTCATCTTGTCACCAAACTTGTCTATAAACTGAATATGATGATAGACAGATACATTAACGAAAGGAATGTGGACATCCAAAATATTGTGCTCCAGGCGAGCCTGGGTGATTTGCGGATTTTGCCAAAGGATGACAAATTGTGCAAATGCGCCATGAAAGAATTCCGTGCCGTATTTGGACACAAGATGGTCCACCAGTACTGACTGGACTGTTGGGTGTTGGGCCATCTTGATGGTTCGATGGGTTGTCAGTTGGGGGTTTGGGCAATGTGCCAGCTGATGAGTGAAGCCTTCTTGGCGCCAGTCAATGTATTTTTCGTGACGTGTGACTTGTTTGCATTGCTCCAGCCAAGTTGTCATTTGTGGGAGCTTATCCCTCATGTTTGTTGCTCGGCGTGCTTCTTTTGTGAGATTAATATGTAGTTGCTCTGTAAATTGTGTGTCATAGTTATCTGTAGTACCAAAAAGCTTGATAGACGCAATATAATGCGAGCATGCATGTAGCTTGGGGAGATTGAATTGTTCACGGATGCCTAGATCAACAAAAACTGGCTTGTTTTCATGAAACACCTCAAGAGCAGTTTTCATTGATGTGAGATGGTGGATTGTGACGACAGGAAGTCAGGCTATGTACATGAAGTCAAGGAATGCGTGAACAGCATGTAAAAGACGAGTTGTGTTAAAGTCATGCAACAAGGCCATGTCGGCAATAACACCTAGTATGACACAGCCCATCAATGCATGTTCCTTCCCTGTAACATGTGAGAGGCCACTTATCCCTCGGGTAAAAACCTGAATATGATGATTCAGGATTAGGCGCTGAAAGTGCGCATCGATTTCAGCTGCACCATAAGCTTGAATGAGCCACAAGATAAGGTGTTTGAGAATGCCTTGAAGTAGTTGGTGAAGGATATCTGGTGTTATAGCTTGGAAGATGTCAATGAAGGGCAGTATTTCCCAGAATGGGTGAATAATTGGCTTGATGCACACCTCTTTGCATGCTTCTTTGAAGTCTCGTAAGTTGTTGGGCAACTTGGCAAGTGCATTGAGGACGGAATTGATGTCTCAGAGATTGGACAATGCTTGCAAGTTACCCAGTTCTGTGGAAGGAACATTACATTTTGGGCAATCTTGTGTCTTGATACCAGTTACCAGTACTTGTTCAGGATAATTGCCAACATATATGGCAAGTATCGGATGAACTTGACACATAGTTCCAATACCATCGCTCATAGGCGTTCCCTCAATCCTGACTTGTATAAGTGGTGATAGAACTCATTGAATGCATGCATGAAACAGATTGGTGACCATCCGTCGGCGAGCGGCCTTATTGGGGATTGACAACAGTTTTGTTGTTGGGAGGTAGGCCAGCAGGACCTGACCCCACCGTGATGGCTTACTTCTGATGGCTTTGGGTATGTTTCCGATGGTCAAGTATAGAGGATATGCCGTGTTGTTTCCAAAAACAGTGAGTTGCATATGATCTGAGGCAATCAGAACTGGAATGATTGAGGCGCCCGGCTTGCGAGTCTCAAGGTTTGTCTGGAGATCCTGTTAGCTTTGCAAGAAAAGATTATGAGACGCTCACTTGATTCTCCCACCACCAAGATCCCGTATGCATGTCGTGGAATACGTGGATTTTTTCGATTGCCAGATTGCTTATAATGGCACTCGGGTTTGTGAATAAGCTGAGTGGCAAACTCAGGGTTGCTGTACAGTGCTTGAATGCATTGTAATATATCCCGTGAATACATGATAGCCGTCTTGCTACCTATTTGGAGGTCATGGGATTGAAAATGCGGCTGACCAGGTAGTCCTTTGTCAATCATCTTATTCAAATCTTGCACGCTTTTGTATGATAGCCCAAGTTTATTCACCACCTATATTGCTATGTTATCACTTATTCAAAACAGCCAAACAAATGAAATACCCCATCAATTTTGAGCAGCTCGTTGACTGCCGAAGAGGATGGTCCATGCATCTTGATCCACTGTGCTATTTCCCAGTCTATCTGTGAATTAAATGGTGCATATACACCATCACTATTAAGTCACTCCTGATATTTCTTGAAGTCTGATTGATGTGCAGTGTTGAGTGGCGTGCCTGCAGTATCTCCAGGAAAGGGCTCAATGACATATTCAGATTGCTGTAGGGTTGGAGGTGGCACTGGCTGTGCAGGAGGGCGCGGCGCTGACGGTGACAGAGGTTCGCCAGGTGGAGGTTGTAGCACATGAGTGGTGGGTGCTAATTCTATTCCAGGCTCACCATCTTCATTGTCATTGTCATCATCATCATTGTTGTCATTGTCATTGTCATTGTCATTGTTGTCATTGTCACCATCATTGTCATCGACATCTGGCCAGTCAAAATCTTCCTCCTCATATTCTCCAAAAAAATCGCCCTTGAATACTTGAGAACCTGCATGATCCATATCAATGTCATTGTCATCATTGCGGTTGTTCAAAAAGGCGAGATGACTGTTGTAGGCAGCCTGGCAAAAAAAGGTTCTGGTGCGAGCAACATGTGTCATGTAACCAGTGGCACTGAAATTGCGGTTACAGCCAGTGCACAAGACCATGATGATGAATTGGAAACAAAAGAAAGCTGATGGTGGCAGTTGAAATGAAGAAAAAATTACGCTAGATTCAGAACAATACACACCCTTGTTTCCCGATCTATACCTCCATTTTCAGGCACATTTGGAAATATGGCTTAGATCATATGGTCTCATGACTCTGTTAGTTTAGTACAAAAAGAGAAAAGACTGAAAAAAACACGTTGAAACTCACCCAGGACAATGGTGCGCTGCTTCCATTAACAGGTGCCCAAGACAGTGGTGCACTGCTTCCATTCCCAGGCACAGGTGATATGCCACAGGTGCATTATGCCAAACTCAAACACAACTATAAAACTGAAAAGCTATGATTCATGTTAGTCTATTTAGGGTAATCCCGAGATTTATCTAGTGCTCACCCTAGTCCTAGACCGAAGTGGATTCCTATTGGCTTTGCAGTCTGTGTGCCACAGGTGCATTATGCCAAACCAAATACGACTGCTGCTGATTCCTATCGGCTTTGCAGTCTGTGTGCTGCAGGTGCATTATGCCAAACCAAATACAACTATTAATCTGATAAATGTAAATATAATGCTGTTGGTGCGCCGAGTACTCACCATAATCCTAGACCAATCCTCACACCCAAGACAGCGGTGCGCTGCTTCAATTCCCAGGTATGGGCTTAGAGCTGGAACTCCAAGGCCGATGCTGATTACAATTGGCATGGCCATCAGTGCACCCCAACTGACAAAAGAAAAAAAAATTGTGTTAGTCTATTTAGGGTAATACTGAGTTACATGTAGTACTCACCATGCTACAGTCATGGGCGACAGGAATGAATAGGAATCATGGGCGGCATCTTAAAGGCAGGTGCAGGCCATTGGTACCCTATCAGCAAAGCACTGCTGGCCATGTGCTACCCTGTCAATGACATGCTACTGGCCGGCCGTTATGATGTATATGCATTATGACTCACTGCATTCAAGGACCTATAAATGCCAGGTATATTCAGTCAAATTTCGCAGATCCAAAGCCTCACTTACTTGAAGTCACTTCACTCACATATGGCCAAACGTAAAGATTGCTCCCAGTCTGATAATGAAGCCAGCGCCAAATGCGCCTGTGGAAAAGCGGTGGGGTCATCCATGGCTCCAGTGGTTGAAGAGGTCCCGACAGGTATGGATCAGCTTGCGTGCTGTGACACTGATGAGATCACCTCTTGTTTGCAGACGCTCGACCACCTCAACATGCCAAAGCTGATGCCTTAAACAATGCTGGTAAGATTTTCACCAAGTTAGGGTGCTATTCTACTCACCTTTCATGCAGTTTGGATGCAGCTGGCACCAGGTGGTGCGCAGAAGAAGGTAGTAAAGATGACGATGGCGCCCAAGGCAGTGCATGGGAAGAAAACAAAGGCCAGTCAGTCACGTGTGTTTGTTTATGTCTCAATCCACTCACGGTTGAATTATATAAGTGGAACATGTCGAAGGTTTGTTCCCACACGTTTCTTTCTCATGTTCACTCCGGACTGGTGTAATGTGCCGGTTCCGGCTACGTTGGGACTGACAGTGAAAGCCATCGCTGAGACAGAACCATAGGCAACCCCCAGACCCGCCAACAGGGGTGAACAGCACCATTACACATTGTACAAGCGCCGCATGGGACCGAGAGTCAAAGCTGTTGCTGAGACGGAACCACAGGCGACCCCCAGACCCACTGACGGAGGTGAACAGCACCATTACACGTTGTACAAGCGCCGCATGGGTGCCTCGAGGCCTGTAGTTTATATTCCGTCAGCTTGTACATAGTTAGGAGGCGAATATACCCCCCCACACTCGTTCTAACCCTCCGACAGCGGCCTCTGGCCTTTCTGACACCTTCCATTGAGCTCCAACAAGCTCTGAGCAGACCTCTGAAGCCCCTTTGGCTGAACACCGTTCACACGTCAGCCTTACTTTAATTGTTACACCGGTCACAACCTTGCTCTCTGCAGTCGCTGAGAATGCCATATCAATCTCAAAGCCCATGGCTCCCAAGAGGGTTCAGAATCCCATAGTGCCTAATGGACACCCACCCAAATGTTTGTTCCCACATGCTTCTAGCCTATGTCTACACCTCACCCTTCCCAACCTTGCTCTCTGCAGTCGCTGAGAACTCGGTCTCAAAACCCATTACCGTAGCTCCCAAGAAGGTCAAGAATTGAGCAGTGCCCAAAGGATGCCCAGCCGAAGGTTCATTCCCACCAATTTTTTCTTGGCTACGTTCA